>VXBC01012944.1:66701-79672 GCA_013399945.1 Ploceus nigricollis
TATGCTGGAATTATTTCGCATGGAGTCTTAGGCCTTGACCTCTAAAAATATGATCACATATATAATTATTTTTACATGTGTAATCCTCTTGATCAGCTGTACTCATTTGTAGAAATTGTGCTTGCATTGCAGCTCTACAAGACTGGCCAATTACAGTATAGCCAATATACATATATAACTGTATATTCTACATATATATATATAAAACTGTTATATACACATGAATATAGCAGCTCTTTTCCTCTCTAGAAATAAGCATATGTAGTGTCTAAATGCTTCTCTCAATATGTATTAAGAGTCAGGTGCTGTATAGTATCTCCATCATAAAATTGAATTTTACAAAGACACTGCCATCAGTTGTAGGTATTGCCATAGTTCCAAAAATTCAAGAATTACATCTGTCTAATAGGAGCTACATTACTATTTCTTAAGGGGAAAAAAAAAAAAAAGATTAACAGGAGAAAACAATATTATCTGCCATTTGTCTTACCCCAGGTGGTCCCAATATAATATATTTTATTCAGGAAAAAAAATACTAAATCACAAACGTTTTTGCAAATTTCTGCAAACTCTCACTTGCTTAAGTCACTTTTTCAGTGGATAATATCACTGGGAAATACTTTGTGTAAATAAACACTTCGAAGATCTAGCTTACTCTGTGTATGACAACTTGAGGCAGTTTTCAGATAGAATTTTCAAACTTTAAGTTCTGAAACATGAAAAAATGAAAAATATGAAAAAAATGCTTAATAGATTGGCTTATGAGTACTTCCTATAAAACTAAAGTTGTTGTAGTTTTTTGTACTGAAATAATTTGTAAATCCAAACCAAGGCTGCAGTTAAGATAAGTATGCTGGTACTTACTGAAATAGGCATATTTGACAGACTAAATTTATCTGGCAAAATTAAACAACAGAGAAGATACTTTGCATGTTTATCAGAGTGTTTGTGGATTTTTTTAATCAGGACAGAATTTTCTCTAGAATGTAACAGCAATATATGTTTCTCCTATACCATGATGTTTTTGTTTATCTAATCTTGTATAAACTCATTAATTAGAAAACAGTTATGACTCTCATTTTCTGATGGCAAAAGGAACTTCTCAGTCACTTATCCTGGACTGGTCCAATATGTTACTGCTCTGAATTGTTTCAAGCTTTACTTCATTAGGGATTTAACATGGCCTTAATTCAGCCATCTGTTACGGGTTTGGCAGGCCAACAGATCTGAGGTATTGGTAAAAGCTTTAGAAATTTCCCACATTTTTAAAGCTCAGGAAAAGAGCTATCTTTATGAATAGATTTTGAAGAATTCTCAGCAAGACAATGGTGCAGAAGTGGGGTAAAAAATGCTTGTCATTCTCTGAAGCTCAGGGTCCCCTGTCTGCCTTTAGCTTTGCTGAAAGGCAATTAGCATTTCAACCAGCCAATTTGGTTACATGCAATGAAGTATGTGGGTTTGTAATTTGCTGCTTTTGCCTTGGTGCTGTTGAGAACTAGCTTTGTGTAATCCTCTCAAAGCACCTTTCTTTCCAGCATAGTTATTGTTGCTGGTCTTAAATAACTAATCAACAAAGAGGTTTCCTTGTCTTGGATTGCAGGGTGCCTTAGAAGAATGAAAAGAAATACCCAGTTAATAAGGGAATTATTCTAATTATTAAATAGTGATTAATAAATTGTGACATGGGTTAAAAGGTTTAGAAAGCCAGGCAAAGCAGAATACATGATAAAGGTAGTGTAAGAAGGCTTTGGATCCAAACAAATTTTGCTTAAGGAGTTCTCTTCTCTGAGAAAGAGTGTTTTATCTAAAAACAGATTGCCCAGATTTAAGAGATTAATCCACAGTATAGATTAGAGTGAGGGTCCCATGCTAATAATCTTTACCCATTACGCAAATGTGTTTTTTCTTCTACAGAAAAAAGTCTTTGGGGCACTTTGTAACACACAGTTTCTTTAATTAAGTCAAAATAATTTGTTACAATTTAATGAAAAATTAATACATTTTACTGTAGAAAAGAAGCTTGTTTTATATATATGCTTTAAATTCTTGTATTAAATAATATGCTTTTTTGAACTCAAGATTAGGGAACACATTAAAAATTCTGTTTGGCTCATATATGTGTATTAAATTGTAAGAACCCATTGTGGATAGCAACTATTCTGTCAGTGTACCTGAAACAATGCCATCTAATCCTTGCCATGAGGTTTAATTTTACTATTCTGTACCCTAAAGTTTTGGTGTTTTTTCTTGCAATAAAATTATGTATAAAGCACTGCTTCTATTTTTAGTTTTAAATGTGAAAAAAATAACCACTCTACTGCAGAAACCCATGATTTCTTTTTCTGATATATGCTATTCATTCAGGCCATGGAGCTTCATTCACAGCAGATACTAGGTATTTGAAACTGTGATAGTTTTGCCCTCAGCTGCCAACATATGTTCTCAACATTTATGTTGGAGTGTGGAGAACGTGCAAGAAGCCTCCAAAGTTGAGATACAAATAGAAATTCTTACGAAGTTTAAGATCTCTATTGAAGTATGATTTGCAGTGAAGCCAGCAGACCTTCATCAGCTGGATTTCTGGTTCCGTATGTGTTAAGAGTCTGCTCCTGTGGCATGCTCAATCGTGCAGTTCTACAAGTATGAGCTGGGAGTGCTGGGCATCTTAGTGGCGGGCTTGCGTGGTTTTGATTTAGTTTGGTTGTTGGTTTTTGGTTTGTTGGGTTTTTTAAATCCCCTTGCTTTTTGGTACAAAAACCAGTTTGAGAGAGGGTACAAGTGCTTACAGTGTCTGAAGTTACAGTTACTTGGTGCAAAATACCTAGGTAAAAAGCTAGCCCTGGTTCTGGAATACCCAGTAAATTAATTTCTGTCTGTGAAAGATGTCTACTGTGTTCATTAGAACTATATGGGTGGAAGATGTTTTCCAGTGTGGAGCTGAAAACTGTATATTTACCTTTTACTTAACTTATATTGTATGTAAGAATGTTCAAAAACAATGTCTTGCTTTTCACAGTATGTAGTTAGACCTATATATTAATAGATTCTTGTCAATTGCATGAGATAAATTGAAAGATATGCAGATGAAGTCATTGTGCTTTAGCATTAAGCAAATTCAGATCTCTACTGGTGTATTTCTTAACATTGCTAATTAGCAGATTTCAGCCAAAGTTTATTTACATCAGACTCTGATCTCTGTTCTAAATTTAAAGTAACCTTAATAGCTCCAAGTTGTTGCGCTGGAGGTAGTGTGGGTAAAAATAATCCAGATCTTACAGCTAGTCAAAATTATTTCCTGCTTCTCTGTTTGACATGAAAATTATAAGGTAGCTGCAAATTTTTGTACAAGATTTTTGTTTCCTCTGCTTGCTGGTAAAAGTACTGGGTTCTAAACTGCATGAGAGTTTCGCCCTTTATTCCCTGCTCAGAATTAGAACAAGTGGTTACCTCAGAAAATCTCTAGCATTACCAGGCATAAGAGATAGCATTTGGTTCTTCAATGATGATTATATGTTTTAGAACATAAACATTAAGAACACAGTTTAGATCCACTCAAATTCTTCTGAGAAAATGAAAAGAAATTGCCAGAAAACTTGCAAGGGGTACTCTGGACTTCTTACACTTTTTAACTCTGAGTGACCTCTAATAACAGGGTGAGATGATTTGGATTTCTCCTTATGCCTCTGTCTTGGCCTCACCTTTACTGCTTTATGTATTGATTCCTGGCTGTGATGACAGGATAGATGTACCTTCCTGACTAGTAAATATAAATATAGTGGCAGTCAAGTTAAGCATACTTTCTTCCTTAGGATAAGATGTCTATTTTGAAGGGTGCATGCCTTTTCTAAGAGAGGGTGATTGAATGAGCAAGAATTATCATACGAAGGTGTTCAGGTTACATAAAATTTGCCATTCCCAGTAATACTTATGATAACAGATAACAAGTTTAAAAAAAAATACCGCAACTGTTAGAAAGAAAGTGGTCAGGGGAATAATTGACTGATATCAGTGTCATTAATTTCAAATGCAGATAAATCTTTTTAGCACCTGATGTGCTGTGATACTGTTCTGTCAAGGCAGCAGTAGTGACTGGGAAGCAGGCAACTGAGACCAAAAACTTCAGGATAGTGATAGGTGATCAAGGGATTTTTAGCACCTAGTAGTCTGGATTTGTGCATTGGTTAGCACTTTCCTATGTTAGTAATAAGAAGGGGAATGTCAGGTATCTGACATACCTTTGTATTAAAGAGAAAGATAGGAAAACATGTAGAAGAATGGAACACTGAAGAATGTTCATGGAAACTGGTGAGACAGATTCTGCAACTATTAGCATGGTAAAGGGATACACACAAAGTCAGTATAATTCTAATTTTTTATTCACCTTGAAGCAGGTTGAGGGCAAAAAGGGGATATAGGTGGATATTGTTTTGAAATAGCACCTTTGGAAAACTCTCTTTTCCAATATGTATTAGAGTGAGAGACTTATTCACATTTAAACAAAAAGCCCAAACCAAAGAAAGAACAACCAGCAGAGCAGACTTGGGTAATGTCTGCTCTCCATATGCTGAATTTTGTTCTATCCTGTTTTTTTCATATGTGTGAACTGTGGGAACTTTGAGGCAAGGAAAAAACAAGTCTGAAATAAAATATTTCTCCTTTAATTTGGAGTCTTGACAACATAAAAAGGAGAAGTTTAGTAAATCAAAGTTTTTATAATCCTTGTTGCTTTCCCAGGTTGTTCTCCAATACTGTTGTAAACGTCAAGAGGTTCTGAGAATGCCTAAAATAAAAAAAATGTTGTAAATATGTTTCTACAACAGGTGCAGCAGTGGCAATGACCTTGTGAAACTTCTTGCTCTATGTTGTTCCTGTGTACTACAGAGAATTGCCACTTTATGTATGAAAGAGCACATGTAACTGTCTTCCATGGTATTCAGCCAAAGACGGTGCTGGGTGCTGACATCTCTGCTGTGAATAGACTTCTCTCTGGCAACCACTGATGGCTGTAATGCTGTACTCAATGCAAAGTACTAGGCATGCCAGTTTTTAATGTTTGGCTTGGCTGGGTATTTGTAATCATGGGGAGTAGACAAGGACAGGCAGTGAAAAGTGGACTTGCTCCTCTGTGTCTGTGGGCGTTACAAATATACAGTGAGTTGTTAAATGTTGGGCAAGTGATAAATCAGGTTGTAGCTGCTGGGTGGGAATGGTGCTTCTTCAGCTTGTTGCTTCTCCTGTGAACAGCAGTGACAAACTCTGAGGTAAAGGATACTTAATCCCTTGTTCCCTCTGCTACTTTGTTCATGAACTCTCATTCTTTTGCCAATTCCTATTTCCTGTCCAGCATTTTATGCTTATTTCATTTCAGATTTTTAATCTGGAGCAGCCCTTTCATTTCCCTTCTTGATCTCTCCATGTTTCATTGGGCTATAGATTCCCTCATACTTCAAAGAAAACAACCAGGAGCTCTTTTCATTCTTAAGGGTCTAATTTATTAAGCTGGTGTGAAAATCTGCTGAAAAGACTATTCATTCTTTATAAACCTTAAA
The DNA here is from genome assembly GCA_013399945.1 of Ploceus nigricollis. Lineage (NCBI taxonomy): Eukaryota > Metazoa > Chordata > Aves > Passeriformes > Ploceidae > Ploceus > Ploceus nigricollis. The sequence continues at coordinate 72,251 of VXBC01012944.1, forward strand.
GTGTTCATCTGAAATTTGTTCCAGAAACTGACTGGGAACAGCAAGCTAATCCTGGTGATTCACGAGTTTCATAAGCCTACCTTGACTCCAACTGGATGACAGATTGAAATGGTATTCCTTATATAAATTATGACACTATGTGTGGAATCAGTATATGATTTGTTAGATTCTACACTAATATTCCATATTTTAGTGGAAAATACAAATTTGCTTCAAAAAGTGCCATAAAATGCATACTAAAAGAGAGTGTTAATTAGGGATCATGACTCAGAATTCTGAGTTAGATTTCTTTACTTTTTTAAAACTATATGGTTGAAGAATGGGATGCTTTTACTTTTAAAATCCTTTAATACCATTAAAATGTCTAGATTCTTATTTGAAAGGTATGGTTTCGTTTTGATGCCAGATTTTTTATTATAAAACACTTAGAAACATCTTTTTTATTATAAAACAACTTAGAAACAACATCTCAGTACATAGCATTGTTTTAAACTACCACTGGTACTAAAAATGATTATTTGAAATGGCTTAAAGTCAGAACATGACAACAAAATAGTTAATCCATTGTACATACTCTAAAGATGTGTGATGCTCTATGGCTTGTAGTTGTTATAAAAACATACAATGACTTTACCTCATTAAACTAATTTAACTAGAATATGTCAATATCCTGGATGGAGAGAAATTAACTCAATAATATTTAGCTGAAACAGAGGGGAGTACTTGATCACCAAATGCATGGTTTACCAAAATTTAGCAGTGAACAAGGACTAGAGTTTCAGCTTAATTTAAAAAACAAGTTACAGATTAGAGTCACCAGTGGTTTAATGAAGTAAGGGAAGTAAGAAAGGGTCCTCTTGTAATCCATGACTTTACAAAGGTTTCTGCTGAACTTTATGCAATATAGTTAATAAAGAACAAATTGTATTTCCATATAAATTAATGTAGGAATTTAGTGTACAAAGTGAGTTCATTTTTAATTAAGTAAAATACTGGGACCTATAGTATGTCTTCAGCTATCTGAATAAATTTGTTCTGCATTCTCTTAGTCTTGATGTATGGTATTTTTATTATATTACATCATATCAATTAAAAAAGAAATCACAATTTTAAAAGTGTAGTTTATATAAATAGAGTAAAAACTACTTCTGGCAGGCTGTGCAAAGTAAATCTTGGTACAAATAATGTAACCAGGAAGGATAGACACGAGCTGAATAATTGATGGTATGATTGTGAAACTTCTCTTGTTCCACAGGAGTAATCCTATAGTTTTAGAATGCTCTCTAGTAGAAGTAATAGAATTCAAGTAATTCTAAACTTCGTAATCTTGCCCTCAAGGATCATGTTTTCAGTATTATTTACTAGAAACATGTACTGTGGGAAGGTATTGGCGATTTCTATGACAAGGTAACAGCTGAAGCTAAAAGGTCAACAAATTCCTCAGTTTAGTATGGATGATGCCTGCTTCTGCAGAGTGTAACTGTCTGAGAGTTTACACAAGTTAGACAACTCTTTTCTTTCCTGCTTGAAGGTTTTGTTTGTTTGTTTGTTTTCAGAAAACTTCCACATAAAACTAGGGAAAAAACCCTGGGAAGTGCTGATAATTTTAAATTTCAGGGGGCTTATATATATATATATATTTTATCTTTGCTTCCCACCGTAAGTTTTTGCTGCACTAGAATTACTGAATGGATAGATATGTGAGAATCAAGCATTGTTTCTGAAGGTCTGTTACACACTGAATTCCCAGTAAGAGCCACAGATATCTTGAAGGACTGTGTTCCCGGTAATAAAAGTTTAGACTAGTGTGAAGCTATGCAGCAAAATCGTTACTGTGTGACATTTTTTTCAGAAATAATCAGACATTGTTCGGGTGGTGGGCATGAAAAGTGGTGAAATAATAGCTGTTTTCATAGAGAAAATAGTTAGTCCTGATTTTTTGCACTTACTTTTTTTTTTTGTTTGGCTGTTTCCTCTGTGATGTTCAACAGATCTAGATGACTTTCTTGTTACAGGTAATTAAAATCTACTAACTTTGTCAATCCACCAGTCTTTGCTTGCAGGTGCTCTGGAAAACATTGATAGTTTTCTTGACTGTGCTTCCAATTTGTGTATAGTTAATAAGCCATGTCTGTGGATCTTTTTGTTCTTTAGCTTGCTTGAAAGCAGTTTATTTCAAGTCCTCACAACATAAAATTTATCCTTGCCCAGACAGAATTTGTTGAAAGATGAATCAAAGACTTGAAGTCTTTCTGAAGCTGCATTAGTTAAAGTGGTCTGAAGGCTATCTTATTCTCTGTTCAGTCCAGGATTAAAACTATCTGACTGCAAACATAAATCATTCAGTGTATGTGCTGGACCTCAGTTCTGACTCAAATTTGACACACATTTTCCAAAAAAGTGTTTTAATGTACTCATGGCATTTGCTGTTTTAGTGATGATTTATGATTAAATATTCCTAACTGCCACTCTTCAATAATGAGAGCAAACTACTTTGGAAACATGTCTGATCTTAAATGTTATTAATATGCAAATATTAATGTAATATGTTATGCATAGTTTATACAACTGCAATTGACCAGATTTGTCTGGTAATTGTAACACTTGGAAGGATAATTTTAAGCAAATTGACATTTTATTTAAATATTTAATCACACCAATACTGCTTGTACCTTTTGTACAGAAATTTTAAGAACTAATAGGGTAAAATAGTGATTACAGATTAAAAGAAGCTTGGTGAGGGAGCTAATTTAATTAAAGTTTGATGTTGTGATGCATTTTGATGTTTAGAGCACAACTTTGTTCTCTTTTTTCCAAACCTCTAAGATCCTTATGACAGCAATCTGCCCTATCCAGCACCCACGTTTTCCTTTCTGGTCAACACTGTGCAAGTAAGGCTCTGTAGAACAATGCAACCATTTGTGCCAGACTCTTTTAAAAGTTTTTCTTTCACAGTATCAACACCTGATGACTTCACTGGGACTTAAAATTGTATTTCACATCACAAAACTGGACTCTGATGTAAGAGAAATGGAGAATGTAAAAGAAAACCTTGATTTTAAGTTTGCATTTCCTAACAGAAAATACTAGATGTTGTGCAGAAGCAAATAAAAATCAAAGTCTGCCTGTATAAAGATTGCAATGGCCAAGTAGCACAGTCATTCTCTGGGACAGGAACACATGAAAGGATCATGGGATAAGACTCCAGTACATATTCAAATGTGTAAGGATATTTCATGGTGAATGAGATGTCAGAAAACAATCTGTGAAATGCCTGCAAGTATCCAACCCTTCACCCTTCCTGTAATTTTTTAAGGACTGTGTTTTTAAGGACAGTCTAGAGAACAAAGAAAATGGAAATTGAACTGTCAACCTTGAAGCTAATTATTGTTGATTGAAAATTAAAACAGTTGTGGTAATGTAAAAAAATTTTTGTTTCTTAAAAGAAGCTCCTTATTCCTCCACTGGAAGAAGTTGATAAGTACTGTCTAGAAAATCACTAAATGAAAATCATAAAAGTAGAATTAGATACACATAATATTTACATTTTATGACTTGATTGTAGTGGAGACCTCTGCATGTTTTTATCTTATTCTGACACAATATGATCATGGTATGTGAAGAGTTGAGAGGGGTCAACTGGATTGGTAAGGTCAACCACAAATGCTTTGTGTATTTTAGATTTACAATTTATTTTTAATATCTTTTTTCTATAGGCATGCCCTCTGCTTCTTTATTAGTTTATTTGCTCTTAGCATTACTCATTCATTTCACATCTGGAGAAACAGAAGTGAAGTTCAGTGGACAAACAGAATTTGTAGTCAATGAAACAAGTACAACTGTTATACGTCTTGTAATTGAAAGGACAGGGAAGCCTGCTAACATCACAGCAATTGTGTCGGTAAGCAACCATGGCAGTTATATTCTTAGTATCTGTGGATAAGTTTTTAAAGAGCTTTTTGGGACTCAGAAACATGGAGAGTTGCGAGTGTGACTGATAAGAGAGACAAGTGAGAGCCATAGAAACCCCTTTGTTTCCTCTTCTCTGAACTTCTAATTTCACTCTTCTGAGAGAAAGAATAGTCTTTTTCACAATGGTTCTTCCAAGCCTTTAGCTTCTAAGAAGGATGATTCAGGTGTGGCAGCTATGCTGGTTCAGTGGCTTCTCTCCATTTAGTCTCAGTGCCCAACTGTAAACTTAGTCTAGACCCTTTACTGCTTTTACATGACTGCCTTTGTAATCCTCTAATCACCTCACTTATAGTAGAATTAGGGGAATTTTCTTATGTTAACTGAGATGAAAGGAGGGAAGTTCTTTTTAGAAGACTTAATCTTGCCAACTATCGTGATCAAATTGTTAATCAAGGTTGAATGCCTAGGCTCCTTCCAGTACTTAGAATGGAAGGCAGAGGGCAGTTACATCCTAAGGTAAGTTTAATTCATGTAATGTTATGAGATATACAGATCTGTGCTTCCTGTACAGGCATAGCTTTTCCAATAAAAAACCTTTTCATATGGCACATTATGCAAAACATACCAAATTGCAGGGAAGGAAGTCATAAGTAGTTCTGAAGAAAGTGTTCTGTTTATTTTATTGGGTTTTTTTTCACCTATTTACTCAGCATGAATAAAATGGGTTATTATCTATGTACCTTCTGTCCAGAAATTAACTATATGACAGCAGGGGAAATAACTATGTGCAGTGGGAGGACTTACGTGCAGCAAAGAGGGTATGAAGTCTGTTCAAATGAATCTAGAATGGTAATCTAGAACATATTGAAGGAAGAAGGAGGTGGCATTTGGTTGTATGTTTATTGCAGATTGATGGAGAAAACACAGGAGACTTTTTTGACACATATGCAGCTGCATTTATACCCGATACAGAAACAAACCGAACAGTATATATATCTGTCTGTGATGATGATCTTCCAGAGACTGATGAGACATTCACATTTCACTTGACACTACTGGTAAGTCTCAATTTTTCAATGTATCTATTCCACAGAAAACAGTGGATAATCTAATATAGGTGAATGGTATTTCATAGATTACAGTGTAGTCTTACTGCTTGTAAACAGTAATAGGTAAGAGTTGAAATCGTGAATCCAAGCAGGATGATGCTTATTGCCCTTCAGAAAGTTTGCATTTCTGTGGATGTCTCTGTGTCATGTTGCTCCACCTGACACTTGAGCAGGCATTGCATTCAGCTGTGGACATTTGAAGATGTACTAGAGCCCAGAAGAGTTAGATTGTGAAGGCTCAGCCTTTCCTGTTTTCCTGCCTAGAATGTGCATGGAGGAGAGGGTGGAAGTAGCAGAAAAACAGGATGACTTCCAGTTCTCCAGAAGCAGAGGTTAAATGTGACTTATCTAAACCCAAACAATTTTATAAATATTGTTCTGTCTCACAGGAGTTATGCTACAAGAGGGGGGTTCACATTCATATATTTTTAGCTTTCACGACTAAGTAAGATGTAAATTCAGTAAAAATAAATTTTCTATTTCATTGCCAATATTACACATCTATGGGGATGTTTGCAGTGAATATAAAAATGCATATTTTCTCTTCCTTTTTACTTTGATTTGTAAATGTAGCTCAATTTTACAATGCTATAAAGACTTGCTTCTTATAGTTGCTATCCCAGTAAATCCTTTAGCTGGTATCCCACTATAATAGCTTCAGACTTTCAGTTTTATACAAATGTTAGGGAAAAAAGAACAACTTTGCAATTCCTGGCAGTGTTAGATGCTTTATATATGGTTTCCTATTGATACGATGTTATTAATTGTTTAACGATTGTTCATCATTTGCAAAGTTTGTTTCAAGCAGTTTATTGTTGACTGTTTACCGTGTATTTCCACAGTAATTAGGAATTACCTTCGTGCATTCTATTGCTTTAAACAATTTTCATTGTGATCTATAATAAAAAGACATACATTTTTTGTAAGCTGATATTAACTCTTAAGAGACAGTAAAATCAAAATGCCTTTTTTTTCTGTTACCATACTTAATATTTTATTTTGGTTTTCATTTTAGAAACCATCTGCAAGGATAAAACTTGGTGCTCCCAAATCTGTCACTGTAACCATCTTATCAAATGACAATGCCTTTGGAATAATTTCTTTTAACATGGTATGACTTTTTATGTGCTATATTTTAGAATATTTTAGTAAACATAAAGATGAAATTGTCAAAGATGCTGGTTAGTTATTCACCCAAATCCCTTGAAAACAGATTCTGAGTTACATCTCTGAAAACATCTCTAGAGATAATTCATACATATGTATGTAATTCATACATATATACAGCTTTAATATTTCTGTATGCTTTTAGGTGTTGAAATGTTGCCCGAGATCCTCAAACTTGGATGACTCTATGTTGCTTGTCTAAATATAAAGCTTTTAGAAATTATTCAGTCCCACTGTCCCTCAGTACAGTATGGAAGAAATGAGGAAGTAATACCATAGGAAAATTAAAGAGGTGGCTTGGAAATTTTAAGAGTATATGCCTTTTTCCCATCTTAAGTGAGCAATTTTATATTTAACTCTAAAGCTGTAAGAGCAGTATCATGATCTATGCATAATATAATATGTAGCAGCCTGAATGTTGCTAGTAAAGTCCAGGGTAAAGAAGCAGAAAGGGCCTTTGCATGGAATCCACAGATGTTTAATTCAGCCGCGCGGTGAGATGTTCAGAGTTCCCCCAGCACACACACGTCTCCACTCTGACTAATGTGTCCGGAGGGGTGGGGGGTCAACCTGGTCTCTGGGCGGTACAAAGATGAGGGCCAATCAGGGAATAGGGAGGGAGGGGCTCAGGGACATAGGAACCGGGAAAGGAGCAAATGGGGTCTAACAGGTTTTTCAGGGAAGCTTCTTGTGTGTCTTTAAACCAGGGAAATGCCCCCCAGGGTCTCTATAATAATACCTTCTAGGGATAAGAGTGGTGTGACTCAAGTGGTATGGAGGATATTTGCAATAATACAAAGTTTGTGTTAGCAGAAAGAGAAACTCTGTTTTATTGCTGGCATTGTGGCAATAAACTTTTTAGAAAACTTCACTGAAAAAAATCCAATATGAAAAGTTTTTAGCACCATAGTATTAAACCATGCTGGTCCCTGAAGTGTTTTAAGTCTTTGAAATCTCTCAGCTATAACAGTTTGATAGAGACCATTGCCTAGTTATTTAACAAATGAGATTTTAATGGAGAAAATGTATTTTAATAGGGTTAGGAACTCCTGTAAGTATGACCAATGCTCATATGCCAGTGCTTAGGATATTATAACTATGCTCATTTACAAAAAAAACAAAAACAAAAAAAACCCCACAAAAACCCACACTACACACATTATGATAATTTTTTTATCTCAAACCTTTCAAGCTTTATATTAGCTGAACGAATTGGTTGCTAGGAAAGGTATGC
>VXBC01012944.1:88336-131802 GCA_013399945.1 Ploceus nigricollis
AAATTGAGACTACTGCATAATCTCTACTTCCTCTGAGTAACTATTGCCACTGTCTGGGATCATGAGCCCAGGGAGCAATCTTGATACACAGACAAAGGGGTGACTTGGCAGAACCAATGCACAAATTTCAAAGTCATTTCTTAGTTCTTTTCAATCTTTTCCTCTTAAGTCAGATGTCTTCAAAATTATCAAACAGAGATGTTGATGTGAAATCATAAATGTAAAATTTGGTCTTTTTTTCTTTAATTTCTAGTCTACCAGAGATGTTTTGTTTTAGTTACTTGAAAAGATTTCTTCTCTCCACCTACTTCCCCCTACATTATATTAAAAAAAAAAGAGAGAGAGAAAAAAAATATTGCCAGAATCATATTATCATTTTAGTTGCACACACTCTTTCTATGTTCACAGCTAGGCAGGGAGTATGTTTCTGAAGTATTAGAATAGGTTAGTGTGTTTTACCATCTTCATGTGTTCTGAAAGATTGACAGTAGGAATGAAATATCTAATTCCAAGCTCCTTTCAGGTGATAGGTTACAAATAACATCGCAGTGTGGACTATGGACGAGATGTGTGACAAGTACTTCAATATGCAGACATTTGGCCTGGCTTTTCAAACTGCAGATTCCAGGGAGACGGGGTGTATGTTCTGTACTTTCTCCATGAACTATAAAAATCTTTTAATTTGAGTACACAAAATCAGATGCAACTTCTAACACAAATAATTCCTATAAAAAAGGAATACTCCTATTTATCACTATGACAATCCTTCTACATCATGAATATATTATAGTCTCAGCAAACATGTTTAGAATGAGATTACAAAGTTTGCACTAAGTCCAATAAAGGATCAACTCAGGAATCAGGAAGGAGGGGTGGAAGAAGAAATGAAGCGTAAACACAACAAGAGAACAGATAGAGGAACTGGAAATGTGAGATTAGCCTTCTTCAGTGACATCTTCAATTAAATAACCTATAGTTTGATGTGCAGACTACTTTTGGTATGGACAGGAAGATTAACTAATTTAGTAAACTGCTTGGTATTATTCAGTTCACAGTGCATTCTTTTTTCCCTCATGGACTGATTTGCTTTAAGAGGAAACCCTGAATTTTTAGAAAAACCCCAATATTTCATTAATTATTACTTTAATCTCAAAGTTACTATCCAGATAGTAACAAAAGGAATTCTGTCAGCTCTGTAGTATTTCAGGACTTCTACTGAGCTAACAGCCACAACAATGGTCCACCTACATGGTGTTAATTGGAGAATTAGCACCTACTCTGAAAGAAATCTTGGAAAACAAGGAAACAAATAGAACCACTCTGTTCCTCAGAATCCAAATAAATAGCTTGTATGGTTGAGAATTAATTTCTAATTTCAGTATTTATAAAACAAATCCCATCTATCATCAAATAAAATGTGCATGAATATTTTTGAGTGTTACTTGAATAACAGTAGAACAAAATATGATACAGTCCAAGTATTTTATATAAATTGGCTTTAAGAATCAAAGGAATTTAAAAGTCATCAGTTGAAAGGATGATTCATAATAACTATATAGATTTAAATAAGGTCATTTGCCCTTTCCACTAAAACCTATATGGCAAAATCTAATAATGCCAAGCAAAAGCATCCTAAGGGGAGTTAAAAGGTGATTCTCATTGGTGGTTCATGCACCAGTGAAATGTTTACAGAAGTATATATAAATTATTCATAGAAATATCTGTTATTGTGATCCATGTAGAAAGAATCTGATAGTGTTATAAATTATATTTGAAAGGAATATTAAAACAAGTAAAACAAGGAAAGTCCTGCTTTCCTTGTCATACCAGTGGTGCTGATGGGCTAAGTGAATGGTATTTTCCATTCAAAGATAGAATAAACATTTTTCTATTTCTTCTTAGTATAAATAAACCATCAAAAATATGGTAATATAAGAGGAGACTACAGTTTTGAAATCTTGTAATGATTTTCAATTTTGAATGTAATTCTAACATATTAGTTATTGTAAATACATAAGTCTTTACATTTTTTTGAGAGAGGGAAGAAGATTGAATCACTCTTTGGCTTCATGAGCGTGTCTAAATTATTAGGTTTCCAGTGACTTCAGCAGATTTTTATCAATGCATGGCAAAAAACTGAAGTTAGAACAACAATCTGGGATGCTTGGCAAATCAATTCATAGATCCAGTAATGAGTTGCCCAGTTTAGAAAGTTAATTCTCCCTCTACATGCATTTAGTAGTGTACATGATTTGTCTGAGAGGTATACCATTCTGCTGTGGAAGCTCAGTACCATTCACTTAATTTCTTACACAGCTACTTACACATTTTTGTAGTAGAAATGTTGCTGGTGAGAGAAATTTATCCTGGAGGTGTTTTGCTCCTTGCATATGGCACTTATTCCAAGATGTCAGAATAGTTCTTGCTTGGTACTCAGGCTTCTTATTTTTCAAGTTTTTCTTACTTTTTCTCACAGTTGGAAAAAGTTGAGCTGCTGAATAGAATTCCTCTTGTCCCACCTGTGAGTCCTAGATTAGGTGAAATTCAAAATATTTCTTTGAGGATTACTCCAGATATTGCAAATGGAGAAATAGGCTTTACTAGCAATCTTCCAATTATTCTTTCTGAACCAGAAGAGTCGCCTGCTACAGTGGTAAGTAAACATTTTTATATTGTCCCTTAGTATGGAAAAACTTATTTGGAGAAAGCAAAGTTTGCTATATCCACTTAACATTTGAAAATGAATGTGAGAAAAGTCCATCCTCCAAGTTTGATCTTATCTCAAATATTCTCCTGCTTTAAAAAACCAAAAAGGCAAAAAATTGCTAGCAAGATTAATGTGTTTGTCATCTGAAGAGTGTAGTGAACTTTGCTTTTTGTGTAAGAATCTAGAATTGGTTACATCTTCATGCTCACATAGAGAAAAAGATGCTGCAGACAGTTTAATTTCTTTCACCAGNTGGCTTGCTGGGTCTATTTTCTAATAAAGATGCTTTTTTTGTGTTTCTCAGTACCCAAAGCATTTCAAAAGCATTGTCATCCATCTGAATGCTGTAACCCCAGCCGGAGAAACCCTCTATAAAATATTTTTTCTTACATTTTCCCTTTTCCCCCCCCTAGTTGTCTTAATGGAGATCTTCCTTCAAATCCTGAATCAGAGAATTGCTTTTGATCCTCAGAATAAAACTGCTGATTTAAAACCTAGGTTGTCTTGATGAGGTGGGCATTGGTTAAATCCATCATAGAAGGGTTTTTGTGTTTGAGTGCTAAGTGATTTGTCATGTTAATAGTTTGCCACCTCCGCTAAGTAAATATAAACATATATGTCCAAGTATATAATGGATAGATAATTAAAAAATTAGATTCAGTATATATCTTCATAGATATACCATCTTTGATTTCAGATCTTAGACATAGGTATGAATAAAAAGCCCAAGGTGAATATTTTGAGGCTCATATTCAAACAGTAATTTGCAAAGGGTTAATTGTTTTTGCATCTAGTTTTGCAAGTCACAGCAGACTCACGTGCTTTACAGGTTTCCATTGCATTGCATCGAGATGGGACTGATGGTCAAGCAACTGTGTTTTGGAGTTTGAGACCCTCTGGTCCTAATCACAAGGCAGTAACACAGGATGATATAAGCCCTTTTAATGGCTCTGTTGTTTTTTTATCTGGACAAAGTGATACTGCAATCAACATTACTATTAAAGCTGATGATATACCTGAAATGAATGAAACTGTGTTATTAACTTTGGACAGGTATTGTACCTTAATCTTTATTCATATGTACTACTTGCTATACTCTATGTGTGAAAAATTGGCATAGTACTAATTATGAGGTGTTGCCTCCATTGTGTTGATAAATGTCTGGAGGAATAATGGGCCCTTGATTCAGACTGTGTATGAAATCTTCTTTAACTTGTGATCAATGTAAGAAACCATATTGTGCTTATTATCTAATGCCTTAGTTTTGTTTGTATTTTGATTAAAATAATGTATGCTACTAAAAAAATTCATTTAGCTTTCATCTTTAGTTATAGCTCTTGATTATAACACGATTTCAGAAAAATAATGTTTAGTGAGATAAAGGGGAAAGCTATAATGAATAGTAACGAAAGCAATACATCACTATGTTTTTCTCAGAAGAGGTTTATAGTCAGGATGTTGTTGCAGAATTAGATACTTCCATCACAGCTGCTGGCTTCCAAAATAGGCCAGTGTGACTACTACCACATGCCTGAGCTATAAAGGGAGCAATGGTGTTTCTGAAGCATAGTGTTGTGGTCTCCCTTCTGTGTGAGATCAGGATTGCAGGATAATTAAGGCTGTAAGAGGCCTCAGAAGATATTATCTGCATGTGAACACTATTCAGAACACTTGAATTATTTCATATCCAGGAGCCTTTTGTTTTATTAGCAGGAGAATCTCGGCTATTTCTTCAGTCCTGCTTCCAAAAATTCAGAGATATCTATAGTTTAGAAATACTATCACTTCTGCTAATAACTTCTAATAATCTGAGGTATATTTTTCCCTTTTATTTTTCTGGAAACATGCTAAGAGAGGTCTGTCAGCTGCAATGTCTGCATTGAACATCTACTACGTATACAGTCCTTACCTTATGCAGAAGTATCCTTGCTGTACATAGGAAGGGCAGACTAGCTCATGGGAAATTTTAACACCATATACTCGTGTAGATTACATACTAGCAAACCAAAAAACTCCTTAAGCTGCTGCTGATCCTGTTTTTTGAGCATTGTTCTATCACACAGGAAAGATGCTTTTTAGTGCAGGATTGGTCTGCTTCTATGCAGCTGGCTGGTGAATGCATCTAGTGCACAATGAATTATTTCATTCTAACCTTGGATACTCACTGTGTTGAAAAAGATGGTCCTGTTGAAGACAAAAACAAATGGAGACTACTGCAAGCAGTTCTCTGTTTTTCTTCCTGTGGATGAAACCAGTTTGCCTGAAAGTTCATTAGAGTCTGTGGCACAAACAAAGAAACTAAGATTAGAAATAATGATTGAAGTTGTGAAGAAGTTGTGTAAAGTGGCAAAAATGCTGAAGTGGAAGGATAGGAGACAAATAAGTACATAGAGGAAGTGGGCAGCATAAAAGATTAAGTTCTTAGTATTGGACGGCTCTGCAGTATGTGTAACTACAGCTTTCTACCACTTACTCTGACTAGTAATCCCCATGCCTTGAAAATTATGTCTAAAAGGGAATTGAGTTGGCAGCTGAACAAATGCAACCACTGTTCCGCTTTTGCTATGTGTGGTGGGAGTAGCAGGTTCTATTGATCATGAAGTGTCTAGTAAAAATTTTGCCAGCAGTAAGCAGCTTTCCCACACTTGGCAAGGTCAGAGCGTGAAGTAAGGAATAGGTAGTCTGGCCAGGAAAAAGTAAATAAGTAGTAGATAGAATCTGAACTTTTCTCTACACCTGGACAGTGTTCCTCAAGGCTACAAGTGAAATTTGGCAACTTTTTACTTGAGTACAAGCCAAGAATGCAATGTCTGCAAAGATCATCCTTTCAATGCTGGTGATGACTCTTCAAAGCAGGGGTGAATAATACTGGCAGGCTGATGCGTGTAAGCTTTTGATACTGCCTCCTACATAGTTCGTGTTTTCTAGATGAACAGAAGATTTCAGTTTCCAAGACTGGCAGTAGTGAATTACCATGAAAACAAAGATGCACTCTGCTGTGGATGTGCTTGCATTGCTTGATAAACTGTAGCATAAGTCAGTAGAAAGATAGAGCATGTACGGACTTCAATGAAACTATCGACGTAGAAATACGTCCATAAGCATTCTATTTATTGCAATTAGTAATAGCATGGGCAAAATAATATGATAATTAGTTCCAACAAGGATGTATTATATACAACTCAGTGATGTTGTTAAGGCAGTTTATGTTTTAAATGAGCTTTGATTGTACCTGTAATAACAAAAGAAACCTTCCAAGCCATTAAAAAAGTATTTTCCTTCCTTGCTCTGTGGCCACCATCTGTAGGCCCTGGATATTAAAAATAATTATGAATGCTGTCCACAAAATGGAGGCCAATGTATATAATGAAGAATATGCTTACCCAGAAGACAGATGAGCTGTAAAGAAGCAAGATAATCCTGTACCTGCTGAAGCTTCTTCATATTTTCTTTCTTTAGGAACAGCTTCAGTTTGGATGTCTCCGCATATCTTAATAGGCCTGAATTGAAACTAAACATAAATAAAGCTAGAGGTCTGTATCACTACAGACCTAAATCTGATTGGTTTTTTTAACTTTTGCACAAGAAATTTGGCTGTTGGCAGTTGTCATGCCCCCAGTGCAGATACACAGCTATAAATTTGGCAGTTGTCACAGCTGAAGGGCCAGGACCCTCATGGCACATGGATTGTGTTTGTTCTTTTAAATGAGTGGAGCTGAGAGTGAAAACCTCTGAACTTTAGGTCCTGGGAAAAACAATACACAAATGAATTTATTTTTATTTTTGGGAAAATTAAAATCCTGGAACAGCTGAGTGTTTAAATAGTTTATACTCAGAATCTTTTGGTAATGACTCCCATAAATTAAGATGCCAGAAAAGACCCATGTACATGTATGTATGTATCTAATGTATTTATATGACATACGTTCAATGAAGCAAAACTGATGTAATGTGGAAAATTTTATAGTTCTAGTGATTTCTGTGATGTGATACAGACTGAGTTACTTAATACCTTCTTTGCCTCAGTCTTCAGCCTCAGTAAGACCAATTATTCCCAGGGCAACAGGTCCCCTGAGCTGGTAGAAAAGGTCGAAGAGCAGAACAGACCTCCTGAAATCCAGAAGGAAGTAGTTAGTGATTAGCAGAGCTATTTAGGTGATCCTAAGTCTATGGGACTGGATAGGATCCATCCTAGGTAATGAGGGAGCTGTTGTAAGAGCTCTCTAAGCTGCTCTCTATCATTTATCATCAGTCATGGCTAACTGAGGAGGTCACAGACAATTGGAGGTTGGCCTGTGTGATGCTTGTTCACAAAGAGGGCTGGAAGGAGGATCTGGGGAGCTACAGGCCAGTCAGCCTGACCTTGGTGCCTGGCAAGGTTATGGAACTGATCATGTTGAGCGGGGTCATACGACACCGCTGGGATGTCGTAACAGTAACATCCATACAGGATGGCTGGGGCATCAGACCCAGCCAGCATGGGCTCAGAAGGGGCAAATCCTGCCTGATCAATCTGATCTCCTTTTATGATCAGCTGACATGCCTGCGGGATTGGGGCAAGGCTGTGGATGTTGTCTCTCTGGACTTCAGCAAAGTTAGTGTCCCACAGCATTTGCCTTGAAAAGCTGGCAGCCCACAGCTTGGACAGGTGCTTGCTTCTGTGGACTAAGAACTGGCTGGATGGCCAGGCCCAGAGAGTGGTGGTGAGCGGTGCTGCATCCAGTTGGCAGCCAGACAGTGGTGGGGGCCCCCAGGGATCAGTGTTGGGCCCAGAACTGTTTAATATCTTTATTGATGATTTGGATGAGGGGACTTACCCTTAGTGAATTTGTGAATGACACCAAGTTATGTGGAATTGTTGATCTGATGGAAGGTAGGAGGGCTCTGCAGAGGGACCTGGACAGGCTGGGTTGATTGGCCAACACCAATGGATTGAGACTCAACAAGACCAAGTCTCAGATTCTCCACTTGGGTCTCAACAGCCTCATGCAGAGCTACAGCCTGCAGAAGAGTGGCTGAAAAGTAGCCCACTGGAAGAGGACGCTTTTTGAGATATCAGATAGGAGAGAAAGTTTTTTAGAGAAGTATGTTTTTAAGAGTAACAATAATACAAATTCGTGGTTGCCAAATTGCAGGGCACAAAACTGAACCCAGCACTTGAGTCAAACCTATGTTTTGCATTTACACTTATTAAAAAAATTATTTTCCAAATTCAGTCAAGGTATTTTTGTGTTCAAGAGACTACTTAATGATAAAAAAGTTTGGAAATCATGGAAGGCCCATTTAAAGCACTACATACTGTCTATGTGCCTTAATTCAGGGCATAAGAAAAGTTGTTTAATGGAGTTTGCAGTATTTTTCTAACTTGGGGACTTCCTGTGCTTAGTGCCTATTTCAAAACTATATTTATCTTTCTTAAGTAATTTTTCCATGAAGAAACATATGTGATGCTGTAAGAATTAAGTCTTTCATTGTAAAACGTTGGCTTTTACTTCAAGGCTTTAGCCAGATCTTGTTTTGATGGGGAAAAAGTTATTTGAAACTGGAAGTAGAATGTTTATATGAATGTTAGTGGACAACTGTGGCTAGCTTTCGTTACTTTTCAAAGTAGTAACACCATATATCTTCTGCTGTGAATAGCATAAGTTAAAATGGCCTCCAAAATCAAATAAATTTTGGATTAAACCTGGAGCAAAGGTGTTCTCTCTGATAAGAAATACTGTGGAATTTGTAATGTGGCCACTCCTCCTTGAATACTATTTGAAGCTAGGTCACTAATTAAGTCGGTAGATAATTCTGAAAAAAATTTAGTAGTGAAAACAAATCGAGGATGCAAATTGAGTAACATTCCACAGGCAGTTTGAATGCACCTTTTCTGAGATACCTGACACAAGAGAAAGATTTTAGAGGTGTGTGTTTTTCAGAGTAACACTAATACAAATTCACAGTTGCAATTCTCTTTCTCATGGCCTTTTCAAAACGTTCACTTTCTTCAGAATTATAGTTCTTGGGTCAAATTTACTAAATTCAAACACTTCTCCTAATTATTATTTTATTTTCAGTAGTATTTATTTAATAATTGTCTTGTTATTTTAAACTCAGTCAAAAATCTTCTTTCTGTTATTTTATAGTACTATGCATTTTAAAACAGTGAGGAAACATTTTGAAGCTTTTCTTAGTTGTCTTAATTTATCTATGGTTCTTGCTAAGCAATAATTAAGGTATTTTTAAAGAAAGAACTTTTGTGATGACCAGCCTTTTCAGATGAGATTTTTCATATGGGAAGCAGGGGCAGCCTTCAGTCCAGAGCAGAAGGTAAGGTCGTGGTGGTAGGGCAAGTTAAGTCAGGGACAAATGTCAAGTTTGGATGATGGTCACCAGCATCAGGCACAGCTCAGTGATTGCCAGGCAGGTCCACAGCAAGAAGAAAAATCCAAGGCTGAGCCAGGAAGTCACTGATCCAAAGTTGATAAGAAAATTTGTATATGAGTACCCCAGAATGTTGACATGAGGGATCCTGTTGTGTTTGTTGCTCATGTAATGGCAGATTCAAGTTGGAAGCCTGTGCCTCGTGACGTCTGTTCTGTTTTGCATAGGCTGTTTTATAATGGAATCACAGAATAAGCAAAATTAGAAGGAACCCATCAGGATCATCAAATTCAACTCCTGGGCCTGCATAGGATGCCTCAAGAATCACACAGTGGGCCTAAGAGCGTTGTCCAAAAATTTCTTGAACTCTGTCAGGCTTGGTGTTGTGACTCCTACTCTGGGGAGCCTGTTCCAGTGCCCAACCACCATCTTCTGGTTTTGAATATTAACCAACATTTAATATATTAGAGCACTGGTAGCAATCTGGCCAGTCATGCAGGGAAAACAAGGTCAGATCCAGCAATCAGTCAAGTGACCCTGGTTTTGAAACTTGGCTGGAGAAAAATCCGTGATAATGGTGTTTTTAGCAGTGGATGGGCTGCATCTGGTTAGTTGCTTTCTAACTTCCAAGTTCTTGAGCTTCTGGTCCGATTTACACTGTGACTGGTAAAAGACAGTAAGTATTGCCAGTCTTCTAAGTACTTTCAAAGTACACCTGGAGATACTCAAAGTACCTCCTCTGCTACCTTGGGACTGTTTAATTTCAGCTACCCCTTGGATTTCGTTAGAGCTGCCATCGTGCACTACAACATGGTACTAGATTCTAGCACTACTCCTCAGTTAACAGGCCCTTTTTCGTCTGAGCTGCGTTTGGATTCACGCAGTCTGACTTCATGAAGATGGAAGAGGTGCTGTATCTGACATGCCCTTTCACTTTTTGGTGATTGTGTCTTAACCACTAAAGCTTGTGCATAGGTACCAAAAACCCATTTGATATAATGGTTCATTTGTATTCTCTGCTGTGAAATATACTACCAACAGCTTAGTGATACAATTGAATTCTAGCATTAAGAGCAATATAATGAAAATTTAGCATAAGTTTTAGCTCTGGAATTTTCACCTTGACTTTTTAAATGGTATTAATGCTTGATGATTTTGGAAAACTTGCATACATTTCTGAAGGAAAGGAGAATGTCTTCATATATAGTATTTAAAATGTAGCCTCATTTGAAATAACTAAGAAATTTCTATCAAATCAGATCTCCTATTTGAAAGAATAGAGCTGCAAATGTATTTGTTTTACTACTTCAAACTTTTGAGTGAGCTCTTATGTCTATTGAATTCTGAAGCGGAATTATTTTTTTAATTCAACACTTCACTTTATAAATGCTTTGTTTACCTATTTATACAATTTTAATGGTAGATCCAGGTTTAATATTAACTATATATTTATTTTAGGTTAAGAAAATAATCTATACATACTTTCATGAAATGACATATTTGTTATTGCAGAATAATGTCCTTTCATCTGAATTGATGCGATAGTTTTGTCATACATGCTTATTTTCCTATTTCTGTTTTTTCCTTGGTTTTTTTTGGGGGGGTGGTGGTGGTTTTCTTCTTTTCTTTTTTTGTTCATATTTTATTCTGATAATCTGATTAATCTAAAAAATTGTCAGAAATAAAGTTTGATGTGATTTTTTGCTAGAATAGTCTTTGATATGTATGTGTTATAACTCCCAATGTACTTATCTGTTTTTATCGTTACTGTGTCAGATTGATGAAATAACACATAATGGAGGCATGTTGATTGTATTTTTTTTTTCCTGAAGTTATAAATGTGGGATGCTGGTGCAGTTGTGAGCAGACACAGAGGTTGGCAGTGAAAGAACTCCTGGAGGAGGGCTGGGTAGGGCATACCATGAATGGGCCTTGACATCCTGAATTGGTCATGGGGTCATTTCTCACCAGTGAGGATTGTCCACTTGCTAGCATTTGTCAACAGGAAAATGCCAAGGAAGGAGGTTCCCATAAAAGGAACATGATTATTTGGAAAGGGAAAAGAAAACTTTGTGGTGCTCTTGTTTTTATTATTGTCTAAGACGGGTACTATTGAAATTCCAGGAACTAGCAGTTTCATTCATTCCCCCACCCCTTTTCTTTCCCTCTATTCTTCTTTCCTTCTTTCTTTCTCTGTTAATAGGGTAGAGACAGAAAGGTTTGTCGTGTACTTTGGGTAAGTGCAGTGAACTGTGTTTTGTCTTCAATGAATAATGCTTTGTTTTACGAGTGATTAGTGTGAACAGAATCTGTCAATAACTTCTTTTCCTCTCAGGAATCATGTCTTCCGCATCTCTTTAGACAATGCTTGGTTGCCCTTTGGTTTTTAATTTGATGGCATGGGTTTCTGGCTTGAAGCTTTATTTAGGATTTGTGCATGATGAAAGTTACTAATGCATAAGTCAGTGTTTGATACTTGCACTGGATTGCAATATAGATCCATTGTCTTAAACTGCCAGAAAAACAATTTGTCCCACCTAAATGCCTGAGTGGACTAGAACTGTAGAAAAAGTTTTCTGTTGAGCAGTTATCTTTTTCTTGAATGACATATGTTTAGTTTATGTTAACACAAGTTTTTGTGTCTGCTGGCATGTTTTTTTAAATATGCAATAAATATGACGTATTACCATTTAAAATAGATGTTTCCTGTTTGTTCATTGAAATTTTCTTCCAGAAAACATGGAAGATGAATCTGAATTCATAAACCAGCATTTAATAAGCTATGTCAAAATCATCAGTCTGAAGGTGCATTCTTTATGCATTTTTCAGCAATAGTTTTTCTTGCATTTTTAATGGAATGTACTTAAAATAATGTAATTGAAAGTTTATATCTGAGGAAATGAATGCAAGAAATACAAGCTCTCTTTGTTTAAGTGATTTTGGATCACTCCTTATGTTTTGATCCAAATAAAAAGTAATACTAAATGTGATTTTAAATTTTTAGTATGCAATTCTATTTCTTTTTCTTTGTGTTGTGTGCATGTATGACTAAAAAGCCCCAGAACTATAAGCTGTAAAAAATAATCAGACAGCAAAGGTATCTGAGGAACAAAGGCTGGGTTTTCTGCAAGTGAATGGAACACTCTGATGTGTCTTTCCTAATTTATTATATTCTTTTTAGGTAATTGTTTTCATAATTTATTCATAAAATTAATCAGGATTCTGATGTCCTTCACATAGATATGTATTTACTTATTAAAAGAACCGTCATTCAAAAAACCATTATTTTTTTCCTTTCCCAGGGTCAGTGTGGAAAATCAAATACTGAAATATGGGTTTACTACTTGTGAGATCACTATTTTGGAAAATGATGATCCTGGAGGAGTGTTTGAATTTTCTCCCTCTTCCAGAGGTCCCTATAGTATCAAGGTAGCTATCTGAATAACTTTTCTTAATTGTTATGGAAAACTAAATCTTAGCAAAGTGCAAGTAAAATGCTGGATTTCCTTTTTTACAGGAGGGGGATTCTGTTGAACTGCAGATTGTCCGCAGCAGAGGGAGCCTTGTCAGGCAGTTTCTGCGATACACTGTAGAACCAAGGGACAATAATGAGTTTTATGGAAGCACAGGAATTCTGGAATTTAAGCCTGGCGAAAAAGAGATCATCATTACTCTTTTGACACGGATGGATGGGATTCCAGAGGTAGAAATGAAAATATTCCTTTCTCCAAATTGTGTTCACAACATAATAGTTTGTCACTTATTAAAATATAGGAAAATATATGGTAGCAGAACGAGTATGCAATGCTTTTCTAGGGAATGTATTCCCAGTCTCCAGACCAGGGATGCCTGGATTACTAGAAGGTATCTTTGGCTTTAATAGGCCTCAGTGGTTTTTTATTTTTGTAAATTGAAACTTAACTTCTCATCCATCTGAGTTTTTGGCATCCGTGACATTCTGTACTATGGAATACCACTGTTAATTGAGGGCTGTACAATCAATTGCTTTCTTTTTGTTCCTTTTTTGGTAAATACCTGCTAACTGAACTCAGTGCTCCCCAGTCTACACTAATATTTGCTGTATAGATGCAAAGATGCAATACTTGTTTTAGTGTTCCATGGTGCATCTCCTGTTAGTATTTTTTCAATAAATATTTGAAGTACAGAGTCGCATTATATTAATAATGCAAGCTGACAAATTCTTTTTAAATTAGCTTAATGTCAATGATTTTAAAATTTTTACTTCCACTGTTACAGATGAAAAAGATGTACAAAATCACTATGCATGTAGAAAATGTGTGTCATTTTCTTTTGTTGAAATTGTCCTCTTTTTCTGCTGAATAAATCTTTTTATTCTGACTGAGTTTCCCTCTTCCAGCTGGATGAGGCATATGCAGTTGTGCTCAGTGGCTACAGTGAAATGTCAGGCAAGCTGGGGAATGCCACAAGGGTAAATATAACCATTTTGAAGAATGATGATCCACATGGCGTCATTCAGTTTCTACCTGATGAACTATCAGTAACAATAAAGGAAAGTAAAGGAGAAATCGTCTACGCTGGTAATTCTTTTTATTAGAGTAACTGCTTTCTCTGCTGTCTGCTCCTGCAAGGCTACTTTTCCCTACTTCACCTTCACAGGACAATGCCTAACTCAGGAGTTTCCAGGGGGGTACAGTATGATGAGCAGTGGAGATTAGTGCGGAGGAGGATGGACCTTGAAAGCCATTAGGGATCAATCCAGTTAAAATATAGTTAGAGAATATACCAGACAGGAGGGACAGAGAATTTATTTACTTGCAAGGTACAGCCTGGTGATAGTAGTTCTGCTTGGCGAGCACGAGGTGCTATGTGGGAGAAGAATGAGCTAAATTTTCTTATGTGTGACTCAATTCATCTATCTCTAGTGTATCAACGGAGTTGATACAAGTCTTAACTGCTGTAATGGTCTATTATTATGTATATTTTTGTGTAGGGCACTCTCATATTAGTTTTGCAAGAAGTGAATTTACTTACTGTTTCCTTTCCTTTTTCTTTGTTTCAGCTTTGCTGACCGTTTTCATTTTGAGTTGTGTTTTTCTGGAGACGCACACTGACTGTACATGTTTACATTTTGTAGCCTCTTACAGACTTGTAAGAAACCAAGGAAACTATGGCAATGTTAGTGTGTCCTGGATTGTTGACCCAGCATGTACCAATGACATCTATCCAGAACAAGGGACTATATTCTTTGATAATCTGGAGTTTTCAAAAAATATCACGATTTACTCTCTACCAGATGAGGTAATAATATTTACAGTATTTTTGTGTAAATATATGGAGCAAACAGGAAGTGCTAAAACATTGAAATTTAAGAAGCAGCTCTGTTTTTTAAGAAACTGATAATTTTTTTTGAGAAAAATCAAAATACTTGAATAAAAGTGAGTTTACTTAAGCAAATCATAAGAGAATTTGAGACATTGTGCATATCTGTAAACAAAAAAGTTAGAATCTGTCGGTACTCATGTGGTTAAATTATAATAATAAGTAAACCACTTGTTTTGATAGCAAGAATCCTAATCTTATCTTTTTAATGCTGGTATATTTGAAGTAAGATAAGAAAGAATGAGAATAATTAGTAATAAATAAATAAATAAATGTAGCTGTAAAAATAAGTTACATCAGCATCAGGAAACTGCAGGACAACTCTTGGATCATCTGTATAATAATAAAGATGAGGAGATTTATTTACAAAGATTTTTGACTGATGATTATTTTTGTGTGAGTGTATGAACTGTCATTTTTCTTCCCTCTTAACACACGTATGAATCAAGAAATAAACAACAACATGCAGGAACCCTGTTTTATTAACCTCCTCAGCTGTTCATTTCAATTTCTTCATTGTTTCATATGCAACAAATTAATTTCTTAATACTTTGCCATTCAGGTACCTGAAGAGATGGAGGTATTCGTAATCAGATTATTCAATGCCACTGGTGGAGCAAGATTGGGCAATATAACCAGTGCATTTTTACAAATTACAAGGAATGATGATCCCATTTATTTTGCAGGTTAGATATTACTGGTTTTAAATTTGGAATTCATATTCTACCCCATACAGATTTTATTGAAAGAGCAGGTTATTGAAAAATCTTAATCCTTGTGGAGCTAGTGTTATAAGACATACTTTTTTTGTTTTTGTTGTATTGCATTTGCTTTTTTTTTAACTTAAGAATTTTCTCTCATTTTATGTCATTGTTCTTATTGATGTCTCTTGGATTGGTTAGGTGGTTACGGGCAACACTATTCTCTTCTACCTGCAAGTATTTCCCTTCCTGAACTACGTGTGCCTTCTCTTTCCCTGAGATGAAGGATCCTCTTACGGGGGATTAGGTGAATAAGCTGCATGCAGGAAGCTCAGGCTTGAACTTGAATTTGTTACTTGTGTGTTTTCAGAACCTCGGACAGTGAGCGTTACTGAAGGGAGTGTTGCAAACTTCACAGTCCTAAGGAATGGATCTGCTGATACTGTTGTTGCTGTTCAGTATATTACTGTTAATGGAGATGCAACAGCTGAAGAGGGAGACTTTGTTCCCAGTGAAAAGGGGAGTTTAATTCTGTTTGATATCGGAGAAAGAGAGCAGACCTTATCTGTGTGTATTAATGATGATGATACCCCTGAAACTGATGAAGTATTTTATGTCTTCCTTTTGAATTCAACAGGTAAAAACATTGATTTAATGTATATTTAGCAATCCTTTTCTTTTTTCTCTATTTTTTACCAGCTTGTTCTTATCATAAAGCAATGTATAAATGCCAGGCATTATATGAATAAGGTTTGCATCAACATTTCTATAAAATTTCTGTACAGTGTGTTTGGATTTTGATCTTGAATTGTTTAATTGGAAACAAAAATTAAATTATAAAGCTGAAACTGTCCTGCAAAAATAACTTGAGTTGAAATCGCTTTCCAAATGCTCCAAACGCTCCAAATTAGATGGGGTTTTGACTCATCAATAGGAAAATATAAGTTAAATGTAAGAAATAGGTAATTTTTCTCAATTATCTGAGTATAAGGTAGTTCATGTGTTTCCCAAGAAATTCACTCTGATACCCAGCTCTCTTAGAGAACACCAGCTTCATGGAAATTATTGGACAAAGCCATACTTCTCCCTTCTTAAATTGTCTCTTCAGTGCTCTCTTTCTGCTTTACTAACTTTGTTCAGGATCTGCTGGTATCGTCTTTTACCATTCTATTGGAAACATGTGATGGCTTTTCTCTTTTCACACATTCCTGCCAGAATGGGCAAAATACAGAATATTTCTAGATGAATTCCTGAAAGGGGGAAAAAAAAGACAATTATTATTTTTCTTTTTATTATCTGTTTTATGTATTGGCCTTGATTGTTACATCCCTTTTGAAAGTTATATTGGACTGTTGTACCTCTGAGAAAATACAAATAGAGGTATATGAAGTTAAAACCATAAACAGGTTGTTCACTTTGGAATAAAAACAAGTCTAGTGCTTTTGAAGAGAGTGAAAACTACGATGGGGATGGAAACATAATCTACCTTTGTGGACATAAAGAGGTGTTGAAATGTCCCTACTCTGCTAATATGCACAAAGAAATCCTACTAATTTCCACCTTACTTCGCAAGTATCTTGTATTTTTTTCTTTTCAGATAGGCTGTGATATGGGTATGACTAATCTCTTAGAGGTTGTTGTTGTATTTAGTTAAAGTGCAATATTTCTGCTGTAGGTCTAAAGGAGAGCTGGGATCTCTGAATACATGTATTTTTCTTCTGACTTGACCAGTTGATCAAACATTAAGTACTGCCTCTTATACAGTCCTTTCTTCTCAGGATTGCATCATCTCTGGTCTTGTCCCATTTTTTTCTTCAAATCTGCATTCTTGATCCGTGCCTTGGATGCTATTTACATTTTTTTACTCTGATTTGTCTGTTACTGAATATTAGTTTGCACTGACTGTTTTATTACTGCTTGTTTCTTTCTTTGCATGAAACCCGTTGGTGTGAGAAGAAAATACATTCAATTTTAGAGTTAGCTCCATTTCTGATTCCAGTTTTGATAAAATTAATCACCCTCTTTCTAGGGGATACTGTTATCTTTAATGCTGGAGTGGCTACAGTTATTATCGAAGCAAATGATGATCCTAATGGAATTTTCTCCTTAGAACCTCTAGAGAAGCCAGTGGAAGAAGGAAAAAGTAATTTTTTTTTGTAAGTAACTTTTAAATAATATTGTTGCCCCTTTTTTGAATACGTATATGTGTATCTTGATGTGTGTGTTATTTTATGGATAGTACTTTGATCTAACCCTATTTTTTGCATTGCTAAACTTCATTAGAAAAATAGCTCCACCAAATTTTGGATTACATTATTTGCAAACATATTGAGGGTCAACATCAATATCAACTCTTACATTATCAAGTAGACTGTGCATATTAAAATGTGTACAGAATTCCTGTTAAAATATAAACAAGTAAGATTGCAGTACAGGGGGCATTTTTGTATCTTCACACAAATAAGATTACCGCATAGGGGTTTTTGTTATATTTTCACGGGAGTGTAGATTCAGAAGGATCAAGATGAATGAGCAGAATATAACCTGGACCAATAGAGAAGTAAAAAAATCTTTTCAAAATACAGCTGAATACAACTATGTGGTTGTTAATTTCTTTTTGCAGCCCCCTTTGAAATCTTATCCTGCAAACAACTTATTTTACTGTATTCTTTCTGTTAGTTTGTTTTTCTTCTATCTGTAAATTGCAGATAGGAGCCAAAGTCCAGGATCAAAAGTCCAGATGCGTCTTTCTTCTAAGCTGAATATATTTTTCCCTAGTCTGACCTGTAGCTGTTGGGATGTATTCAGGAAAGGGAAGGATTAAGAAATTAAGTTTCATGTCATCTGACCTTTTTATGTTCCTAAAGTCAGAATGTGGTTATAAATTGACAAAAATACTGATTTTTAATGAGAAAATTTTAGACAGGGTATAAAGAAACATAGGTTCACAATAAATGTGACAGTGTGAACAGTTAAAGAAGAGGCTTTTAAATTATTGTTTAATTATCTTTTATACATTTTTATTTGGTTTGATTGTTTGTTTTAAGGCCTGGAAATAGATGCCTATGGCTGTGAGTTAGATCTTTATGCTTGTGTTGCACATCTAAAAATCAAAATCTTTGTTAAAAGAGTATATTAAATATATATTCTGTGGTTGGTTTTGCTATGTTGCTCTTTGGGGATTTTTTGGTCCTTAATATTTTTTTTTTCAAATCGATGGTGTGAAGAGTGATGATTTGAACTAAACACATTTGTATACAGGCACTTTATGGAAACACATGATTCCAAGGTCACCAACATCTTACCTTGCTTAGTTCTTACTGATAAAATATATTTACTAGGAAAGTGTCTCTTCTCTACCCCCAAACGGATTTGACTTTTGTTTAGTACATAAGAAAAGGGTCAGACTAGTTTATAATCTAACCAGTAAGAACACCTATGGCAGCACTGAGCTTTTAAGAGAGTAACTGGAGTTACTGCAACACTGCTACACTGCTGGAATAGAATGCCCTGCTTAATGATAACAAAAGGAACCTTTGGAAGCAGTAAAAACATATTGTGTTTCTGTCCCTAGACTGCTTTACTGAATTAATTTTTCAGACTTGTATAGTAATGCTTTAAACAGCTTTTTTTTTTTACTTCTTGCCACACAAACAGAAGTGCTCTTTTTGTATGCAAACATATTTTGTTAATAAAGGAGCTTCTTTATGTTCAGATCAGTTATTCCATTTTTATTTATAATATCTTTTGGAAATTGGTGAAATTATGTTACCAGATAGCTATGCAAACAAATAAAAGCTTTTTTTTGTACTTATTCAATTCTTAATATGGAATAATCAGATTTGTGAAGGACCTACTATATAACTGAAATTAAATACCAGTACGAAAAACGTTAAGGCACCTTAATGGTTAAACGAAAAAATACTTGTAGTTAAATGCCTTCTATTTCTTCTCTAGTTAACACAATTTTTAATGTTAATTTGCTGAACTATACATTCATTTTTTTATTATTAAAAAATAGAAGTGCAAGACAAACTGATGTTCATCTAAACAGTGCTATTTTGCATGTACCTTCATTGATTACTTTCTTTCTAAGACATCTGTGGTATTCCTCAGTGAAGAATTATATTGTGAAATTGCAGGCCCTCCAAGAAGATTGTTTTATTCTTCATGGTTCTGTTTGTTATTTGTGGTTGTTTAGAACAGTGTATATTATATTCCACAATAAGGATGATTAGTCCATGTTTTCCATTGTTAATGGAGAATGCTGATGCATACCTGCCAGGACATTGACTCTTTCTGTATCTCTGAACAGGATTTTAAGACATAGAGGACACTTTGGGAATGTCTCATTAACCTGGCAGCTGTTTCATAATGACTATACACTGAAGCCAGGAGAAGAGTTCTGTGAAACTTATGGGACTGTGTACTTCATGGATGGTGAAGAATCAAAGCAGATAGTGCTCCATGCTGTTTCAGATAGAATTCCTGAATTCAATGAATTTTACATTTTAAAATTGGTGAACGTTTCAGGTACTGTCTTCCATATAACAATTTACTTCCTATCTGGTAGAAAACAATTATTTTTAATCCATCAAAAAGAAAACAATCCTGCAAAGAGCTTTGCCTTCATGCCTATGTCATCCTATACTTTTCTGGTGACATTTTAGGTTTTGTTTCTCATTTTTTNACAAATAGTTACCATTTCATATCACTTAAATTACAACTGCTACAGGCCTGCTACTGAGTAGAGTTTCAAATCTGCTGACTCCTTCCACCTCAGTAATATTTATGGTCTTCTGTGCTGAGATACAACTGAAAATATGTTGACATTTCTGTAAGTGAAATCTGTATGTGTGTACAGAAGATTTCCTGCTTAGTGGTGCATGGAGGCTCTACATGTCACACATGATCTTCTTGTTGTGGAGAAGTAGGTGACTAATGGCAGGACTTCAGAGCAGTTTTAACACACAACTGGTTACTGGTTTTGCAGGGTAACCTCTGCTTATTTGGAGGCAATGAACCAAATGTTGCCATTTAATATTTGTGTAAATCTTGGAGTGCAGTGAGAAATGAATTTGACCTCATGTTTTTCCAATGAAACAAAAGCAACTTATCTCATTACTAATTCAGGAAATCTGAACTAATCTTGTTTTAACTCAAAAACATATGTTATATGTTTTTATATATGCAGTTATATTCTGCAATTGAAAAATAACGTGGCTTGTTTTCTATGAAAATATTCTCTATAGCGTTTTAAAACCAATACAGTTAATTTATGTTAATCTTAAATTTGGAGAAATTTTAAAGAGTTCAGAGACCCTTTAAAGAAGATTTAGGTCTATTTAAAAAGGTATTTTCTTTAAACATTTTAAAATACTGAGTAACTTTTTTCATACCAGTAACTTTTACTCTTAACTTCCATTATATAGGTGGGTCTCCTGGTCCTGGTGGGCAGTTGTCTGAAACAAGCCTTGCTGTAACTGTGATGATCCCTTTCAATGATGACCCTTTTGGAGTCTTCGTTATAGATCCAGAGAGTCAGGACAGAGAGATAGTAGAAGATGTTCTTTCTGAAGATGATCTTTCCTATATTACAGACTTCACCATCTGGAGACATCAAGGCACTTTTGGTGCTGTCCGTTTAGGTTGGGAAATACTGTCCAGTACATTTCAAGCTGGATTACCGTCAATGGTAGACTTCTTGTTGCTGGGATCATTTCCAAGTTCTGTGCAATCTCAGCCGCACATGAGACGCCATCACAGTGGAACAGATGCTTTGTATTTCAGTGGAAAAGAGGATGCATTTGGAATTATTGGTCTGGAATACCCGTACGATGGAAATACTGCAGTAACTAATTTTACATTTTCAGCATGGTTAATTCCTAATGTCAATACTGATGGTTATATAGTTGAAAAGGATGATGGTAATGGGACCTTATATTATGGTGTGAAAATCCAAACAAATGATTCGCATGTTTCTGTAGTGCTTCATTATACAGCATTCGGGTCCTATATGACATACATAGCCAGAGCAGCAGTCCTGAAATATCTGGATGAAAGTACTTGGGTTCACATTCTGATTACTCTGGATGAAAGTATAATTGAATTTTACATGGATGGAATTCCAGTTCTAGGAGGAATTAAGAGCCTTAAAGGAGAAGCAATTGCTGATGGTGAGTCAATAGGTTGTATTATTTTTCTTCATATGTGAAGTTCTGCAAAATATGGAAGAGTTTAGCTCCTTGAAAGATGTATGCAAGATTCTGAAATTATTATATCTGATTAGTTAGTTAAAAGCAATTCATAGAAAATTCTAGGGATTTTCAGAAACCATATAAATGGAAATAAGAGCTGAGAAATTTTCAAAAAGCATCAGAACTGTAAGGGAGCTTGAATCTCAATAATTTGAAAATAATAATTAATAATTATATTTCTATATGTATGCTTATAGATATATAACCATACATATAGTTATATATATTTATAATTAAGATTTTGATTAGATTTACAGTACTGTGGCTAATAAAGAATTTTTTCTCTTGATTTCTGAAACAAAATACAATAATGTTTTTGATTCTAGTTGTGTATTATATTACAGCTAAACCACTACTTTGTAAGCAATAGAATTTTTAGGGTTTGGATTTACTTAAGCATGTATTTACATGGTGTATGAAAATTTTGCCCATATGTTTAATGATGTTCCAAAGAACATTAGCATGTGTACTTCAGTTCCTCTAAGTCAATATTCCCAGATGTGACTTAGTCATACATAACCATTATGGACTTTCACACCGAACTAGCATAGCAGTGAGCATCACAAGAATTCCTTTACAAAGTCAGGTATTGTATGGTGGGAATACATTTACGTTTACTCTTTCTTTTGCATTTCCTCACTCCTCCATGTGCTTTTTTTTCATAGCAGTAATCTCCTCCTTTTCCTTTCTTTCTCTTCCCATCCGTTTCACAGGTTTTCTTTCATGGGGATAGGCAGTGTCTGATTATCAAATTCTTGAGTACAGGCTCCTCTGTAATCAAAGAAGGAAAATTTAAAAACATGCAGTGATGTTAAGTGCATATACATCTACATGCATATATGTAACAAACATAAAGCTCTGTCTGGAGATACCACAAGTATAAGCTAAGGATTTAATCTCTCACCATTTAATACTGGATATTACAGTGGGTACTGTAGCTTGGCTTTTCTCACCATCCTCTGCCTTGTGTCTTGGGACCATTAGCAGTTGTGGTTGCTTGTTTCTAGAAGTGACACTCAGTGGCACATTTCCTTCCAAAATCATAAAACAGCTGAAGAGATATGTTCTCTATGTTTTAGAGTGATAGGAATGAGTATGAGCTACCATCTTAGTATATTTGTGAAAAAGGGAACTGTCATCCTCTGATTTGCTGAGTAGAATAATTTTTTGGAGAGAAAGAAATGTTAAAGCAGTTGTAAAAAGTGTTTGGAACTGGGTCTGCATTTCTTAAGCCCCTCTTCCAGTGCATAAGGGTACAAGCATGTCTGATCATCAGAATGAATTCTCTGTCCTAGCAGAGGACACATTAAATATACAAAGATACAAAATGGGTAAAGCAAGTGTTTGGAAAAACAATATTGAGATGGGCTGCAGCTGGCTCTGAAATTTTTTAATGGAAAGAGAGAAGTTTCCAAGATTCATTAAGATAAGGGACGATGACAATGTATAGATAGAATTAGTAGGTTGAAAAACATGAACCCTCTAGGAAGGAATTATTCGACCTGTAATGATCTCCTGTAACACTGAGATGAGGCTTCAGGAGCCTCCCAGTCTACATTTCAAGATCAATATGATTACTAACCCAGGGACAGTAAACAAGTTACCATAGATTTTTAAATAATTACATATATTAGTTATTTGAAAAAACTCCAGTAACATGAGAAAAATTCTAATTTTCTTCTCAGGACCAGGAATAGTGAGAATTGGAGCAGGAATCAATGGCAACAGCAGGTACACAGGTTTAATGCAGGATGTAAGGCTTTATGAGAGAAAACTGACACAAGCAGAGATCTATGAACTCCATGCAACTCCTGCAAAGAGTGACGTACACCCTGTCTCTGGATATTTGGAGTATCGGCAAGGAGAAACCAATAAATCATTCATTGTGTCTGCAAAGGATGACAAAGAGGAAGAAGGAGAGGAGTTATTCATCCTAAAGCTCATTTCTGTGTGTGGTGGAGCTCGAATTTCAGAAGAAAACACAACAGCAAGATTACGAATACAGAAAAGTGATAATGCTAATGGTTTATTCGGCTTCACTGGAGCATGTATTCCTGAGGTAAGATAATCACTAGGAAAACTATAGTAAAATTTTAGACACAATCAAACTAAGCAAGGCTAACTAACCTTTGAAGGGCCTTGATTCTACATTTTTAGTTTTTGTAGTCAAGCAAAGTTTTCCAGAATTTGGAATTGTGTAAGTTCTGTTTATACAGGCTCAGTCACTCTAGCATTTCCAATATTACTTTTTTAAAATCCCCCCAAATTATTTTTATTAAGAAAATTTATTTTATTACATAAACTGAAGACTAAGGCTTAAAATTTCCTAGAACAGTTTTTTTCCTTTACTTCTGTAACTTCTGAGACTCTAACCTGATGTTGTCTTGGAGAGAGTTCATTTTCTTCTTAGTATCTGGTACAGTTCTGTGTTTTGGATTCAGGAAGAGAATAATGTTGATATCACAGGGATGGTTTGGCTGTTGCTAAGTCTGGCTTCACCTGAGTCAAAGACTTTTCTGTGTCTCATGCTCAGCTAGTGAGGAGCTTCACAAAAAGATGGGAAGGAGCGTGTCCAGGACAGCTGACCTGAACTGGCCAAAAGAACATTCCATATTACAGATTGTCAAGTCCAGTGTATAAACTGGGGCAGTTACCTGGAAGGCAGTTGGTCATTGTTTGGAAATGGGCTGGGTATTGGTCAGCACGTGGTGAGCAATTGTGCTGTGCAGCACTTGTTTATCTTGGGTTCTCTTCCAGTCTCTCCCTCCCTTATAATTAAATCATCATCATTTTCATCATCATATTTGATCTGAATTCACTTAATACTGGCTGGAAGTTGCTGGTTTTAAACATTAAATTTTCTGTGGTGGTGACCACCATATATGCAGTATATAAACTTGAATCTTTTTTTGAGGGGATTTAAATAAGCATAATTAATTTTTAGTTTTTAATCATTATGAGGGACAAAGACATGATACTTGTTTCCATTATTATTAGATTATTTTGGAAAAAAAATTCATAATACTTTCCAATTTGGGAGCTCTTTTGACCTCTTAAGTGCATCCTTTTTATCTGAAGTCCTTATGATGTGTTTGAAAGCAACCATCTTGCCTGACTGATGATAGTTTTTGTTTCGGTTCAGTTTGCTTCCCAGCTGCCTACCATCTGCTACCGTAATAGATTCCTTCAGTTTCCAATGCTACTGATAATTCTGTGATGCCACAGATCAGCAATCAACCATGAAGCAAAATTAAAAATTTATGTGGCATGTTAATTGTTTCGCCTTTATCTTATAGCATTGTTTTATCAGTAGTTTTATTTCCTTGTGTCTGTATCTGTCATATTCAGCATCTGCACCGTGCTATACAGCAGCTCTGAAATTTATCTAATGCTTAAGATAGCTTTAGTCGTTCTGATAACTTTCAAATAAAATTATTTTCTATTTTAGTTTGATGACCATAAATTTTTTAATACACTTCGCCAGTATCAATACCTGATTTGTTCCAAATGTGTGAAATTGTTGCTGCTGAGGGCATGGTCTTTGTGAAGACAGAATTGCAAAGAGTACTGTAGCACAAAAAGTTCTTCAGTTTTCCCTGAATCATAATAGTATGGTTTAATTTAAATGTATCTCTTTTTTTTCCATAATGTTTTTAGTCAGGGAAAGAGAAATCCAAATCTTTCTTTAAATTAAAATTGAAATAATTGACATTAATATAAAGCAGTCTTTTGATTTTGATATACACATTTCAAACATTGATTCTGTTTTTGTGTCCGAAAGAAACAACAGGGTACAGTTACTGGCTGACCTCAGGGAGATGCTAGAAGCTATTGCAATTTCCATTAAGATTGTTCTGACCACCATCAACACCAGTTTCAGCTTTCTATCACTCCAAAAGTGCTGAAAGTAACATGACAGCAATAAAGAATTGCTGAACATTTGAATAGCATTAAAGAATTCAACCTTTTACATTTATTCCTTTGATTTACTTTGATCATAACAAATATGTCAATTTCTTGCTTTCTTCCAGGCTGCTGATGAGGGTTCCACTATATCCTGTGTCGTGGAGCGAACAAGGGGTGCCCTAGACTATGTGTATATAAATTACATTATCTCACAGGTTGATTCCAGGGGCATTAATTACTCTGTTAGCGATTTTTCTAACAGCAGTGGAACTATCACATTCCTTCCTTGGCAGCGATCAGAGGTAAACCCTACCTTCCTATTAACTATTCATCCTGTCCTTTGCAAATGTGCTGAAAAACACCTTCTGAGGATGCTTGACTGGTTTTCATACTAAACAGTCTTTTCTTCACATGGCTTTTATTACATTTTGCAGGAGTTTTTCATCTTTGACATCTAAAGAGTGATAGGATAGACACCTATATATATCTATGGGCATCTCACTTCAGGCATTAATGTGCATGCATGAATGCTTAAATGCAAATAATTGCACATAAGATATGTTTACATATATGTATATATTAGATATATGTATATCTATACATATACTTTAAGTATAGGTAGTCCTGGGCTTGAATAATGGATCCAGTGACTTCTGAAATTGGAATATGATCAGGTTTTGATCTGAGTTGTGGAGATCAATTTTATCTCCACGACAATGAAATAGACAACAGTCAACGTCACTGCTGTAATCAAATGTCCCGCAACTGTTAGCCACATTCTGTCTCTTTTCATTAATCTGTTTCTGTGACTTTGACCCCAGCCCACAGCATGGGAATTTCACATTTATTTGAAAAAGAGTTGTGGGAACACAATACTATAGGAAGTTCATAAGTGTTTTCTGTTAGTGTTTGTTAAATAGAAAGGGTGGATTGATAGTAGAAAATACTGTCTTTAATTTTGCTTCTGTCATTCTGTTGAAGTTAGTAGGGACTGAGTGAAACCTACTGACATAGTTTGAAAAGATCCCAGTGACTCACTTAGAGCTGTGGATTTGGTCCCAGTTAAACAACGTAACTGATTACAGCTTGGCAAAGACTTGTGCTTTTTGGAAAATAGTATGCTCCTGGCAGTTTATTCAGCTTTAATTCTCTACTGAAATGTATTACTGCATTACATACAGTTATTTAAAGTTAAATTTGCCAAGCTTTTCCAGTCTGGCAGCATGGATGAGGCCTGACTTATTTTATAAAGTGGTGGAAAAGACCTGGTGAACCCTCTTGCTCCATTGCTATGTGGTCCAATATACAGTCTACATACAGAGGACCTAATGGTCACGGCCCTAAGAAACAGACTGGGAGCAGTTGCTCATCTGATGAAAAATCTGAAGAGAATTTCCATTGACATTTTTAAACTACTCATTCCCATGGCTTTACATAAGCTACCTAAAATTTTTTTCCTGTATATTTGTCAAATCTTATCACGATATGTAGGAAGTTGAAATGGTCTGAGATGAATATTATAGCCTATGCAAAGCAGATTATGCTACATAGTAGTATGATCTGTAACTTCAAGTGTCAGGTGGGTTTAAAAGCTCACTTCACTTGCTCTCTAAATTAGATTAATTGCTGTAAAGTCTCTGACAGCTTGGTAAAGATGTTTTTGGAATTGGTATTCTAAACTTATTATTATAAGGTTAAATTATGTGGACGGCAATAATGTTCTCTACATTTCTTTCTGAACTCACAGCAGATGCAGCTAATTGACTAAAAACTTAATTGTTTAAAAGGGTCATAAAACTCTTAAGGGATGTATGTTGCATACTTTGATTTCTCCATGATTTGGTCCTTCTCTAGGTCTTAAATTTGCATGTTATTGATGATGACATTCCGGAGCTAAATGAGTATTTCCGTGTGACATTAGTCTCTGCAGTGCCTGGAGATGGAAAACTAGGTTCAACTCCTACCAGTGGAGCAAGTATAGATCCAGAAAAGGAAACTAATGATATCACCATTAAAGCCAGTGACCACCCATATGGTAACAATGTTGAAGATGATACAATCTTATTGCAGATTTATGTGTACTTTTAGCTCAAGAGGTAAAAAATTTGCCTAGCCTAGACAGATGAGGAAGCAATGTCAAGTATTACACTTTATCTAACTTGAGATTAATTTCATAATTTTTATACAAGAATGAAAGCCAAATTACTTACTCTTGAGAATACTACAAAAAAGGAATTAAAGCTGCCTGGACCAAACATGGGATCACCCCCATTTGCAAGAAAACTACATTGCATGTTGTTGATTTTATGGTAGTTTTTTGTGAAATGAGCATTTGTAACAGAGAGAGACATTTAAGCATGCCTATTATTATACCAATTAGTACCCAATATTATGACATTTGTGTTCTTTTGGGAAGCATTGAATTCATTCTTGTGAAATGTTTTTTTTAAGACTAACATGAATATCAGTGAGAGAGAGAATGGTACATAGTACATTCCTGGAAATAGCATGATTGAATCCTAAAGGCATCTTAATATGTTTAAAAATTCATAAACCTTAAATATAGATATTATAAATATTTTTGTTTATTTTTTATTATTATAATTTGAATTTTATATAAGAAGCCATGTAAATAATAATTTTCGTCTTTCAGGTCTACTGCAGTTCTCAGTGGGGCCACCTCCTCAGCCCAGTGATGAAATGATTCTGCCAGCCTCTGCTGTGCCCCATATCACCATTAAAGAAGAAGTTGGACACATCAGATTATTGGTAGTTCGTGCACAAGGGCTTCTTGGAACAGTTCTTATGGAATACAGGACAGTGCCACTTACAGCTTTCAGTCCTAAAGATTATCAGGTATGGCCATTGCCAAAGTGTGTAATTATTTTAGAATATAATTAAAGCTATTTGTCATGGAAGTAGCCATTGGTTTGAATATTTTAGCTCTGCTGTGATGCTTTTCACAGAAACAGTTTGTTTTATTATGTTGTGATAGATGCATAGTAATCACTATAAAAATGTAAACCACTATGTGCATTTTGCCTCCTTTCTGTGCAGCATGTTGTGTTTCCTGGGAAAATCCTCTGGGTTTGCTTTTAATATCCTTAAGAAAATTGTCAGTGCAGCAAGGATGGATATTGTTTCTATTGTTTCTAAGTATATCAGACTTTATATGACCATACAAGTGCATATGCAGGTGAAGATTATATTTGTACTTACTAGGATTTGTGCATATTCAACAACATAGCTTATAAGCATCTGTTTTCTTGTCTGACTGCTGTTTGTGCAGAAAAACGTAGATAAATGAAGATGCTCATAATTCAGTGAATTTCGATTGCTATTTATTATAACAAAGGCTCAGCAGATTTTTTGAAGTTGAAGTGAAGAAAAGTAGGTGTTTTGATAAAGAGAAAAAGAATTGAGGTTGTATTTAATTTTTCATTTGGATGAAAACATTAAACTTGAACAAAACTGTGAAGACCTGTCATATTTCAGGCTGTTTGGGGCTCAATGGAATTTCAGCCTGGAGAAAGATACAAGTACATTACTGTTAACATCACTGACAATTCTATTCCTGAACTAGAAAAAACTTTTAAAGTGGAGCTGTTGAACCCAGAGGGAGGAGGTAAGGCACATATATCNNGAGGTAAGGCACATATATCAACCCACTGGTTGTATTTTTGTGATCTTTATTCGTCCCTTGAAATCTAACCTTGTGAATGATTTCCTTCTTATTTCTAAAGACACACCCTCTAGAAAGCAGCAGTTCTTTTTAGGAAAAAACTGTTCTTCATATGTTTTGTTAATCACTGCTGTAAACAATCAGATTTCAAAGAAAGTATATTACTACCATGCATTCAAAGGCAATTGCTGCTTTTTAAATTACATAATTCCATAGTTGATAGAGGGAAATAAAGTAATGTAAGAAAAAAATTCTTTTTTTAAGTTTTCAGTATTTAAGGTTTAACAGCCAAAGGTGTGCTTTTTATCTACCACTTGAGTGAAATTGGAGAAATGGCAATTAACTCGCTCATAACCTATTCAAATGGATTATAGCATTAGAAAATTGTGGGTTTTGAGATGCCTGAGGAGTTTAGCTGAGTTGGAGAACTAGCTAGAAGCTAGTGTAAATCCTACTGTGAGACATTAGTCTTACAACTGTTAGCAAGCATCAGTGCTCCTGCCACGTAAAATCAATTTTGCTTTACAGAATTTATTTCCATTGCAAAAAGTTTTTAAGGGAGATTCCTCCTGGTTGGAGTAAAGGAAGTAATTCAAAATATTGAGAGCCATAAAGTGCCTTTTTAACTGATATTATTTTTCTAAGCAATTCAGAATTGCAAGTGTGATGCCTTCTGGAAAGTTAGATCATATTAACATGAATGTCTGCGCTGCAATGTAGCACAATGGTGCTATGCTAGGATTCTTTTGATAAAAGCTTGAGTTTTCATGCATGTGGACTTTTTGGTCAAGTAGTTGTTTCAGTTAAACAATTTTCTCTGTTTTTGGTTAGAAAACTTACAGCTAACTTTGGTAATTTACTAGACGCAGATACCTCCTGAACATAATCTTTTGGAGCTTTCCAACACCACTGCAAGAACAAAACTTAGAATAAAGACTCCATCAGTTCAGCTGCCAATTTATGTCAGCTTTCTGATGCAAGTTTTTGATTTGTGAGAAAATATTAGAGTAAGAGTGTTTCACAGGGTGTAGCCACTTCTTCCCTCTCCTCCCTGCCCCATTTCTAATTTCTCCATTAGGATTGAAAAAGAGGAACACAGAAAGAAAGGAAAAAAAAAAGATAAAAAAAAGTTGTATGTGTTTTCTTTTCTTCTGACTTCCTTTTGCTCTTTCCAGTGCAATAAGTTAAAAAAGAGGTAGCATTTTCAATATTTTTTTCTGGCTTTTAGCAGAAATACTGTATACTTTCATTTTGAAAATTGACACTTTTCTGGAATACACCTCTGTCTTTTTGTGTCGTCCAGAAATGTTTAAATTGCTTTCTGCTTTCCCTTTATTTATAAATGTATATATGTGTATATATCTGTATGTCTGTCATCTTAAAGTTGCTGAGCTCTTTAGAAATGATGGAAGTGGTAGTGGTGATGGAAACATGGATTTCTTCCTTTCAACTGTCCCTCAACATGGTAAGCTTTTTTGATTGATCCTATATTTTTTTTGTAAATGTAATAGCTGTCATAAATTATTATGCTTGATACAACTTTCTTTACATTCAGTTAGAGATTATTAATTTAGATTTAGCATAAAGTTTTAACAACAAAAATTCTTTTCCATTTTAATTTAGGCGTAATTTCACTAGCAGTCAGTGTTTAATGTAAAACAGAGTACAACAGGCTCTTGTGTAATCAAAACTATATTGTTGTAAAAACAATATAGCAATTTCAGAAAGCTTACAAAATTATCTTTGTCTGAGTATTGTCAAATTTTTCTGGGAGAAAAAAACAAAGGTACTTTTTAAATTGAAGGCAATTTTAAAACTACCTGATTGTATACTTTGATACTATATGATATAATATTCTATGTATAATTTTGCCCTTCATGGCAAAAATACTCTTAAAGAAAAGTAAGTTGTGTTAGATTTTTTAATGAACTAGTTTGATTTTTTCATTTTTCCTCTTTCATTTCTTCATGTTTCTATATATGTCATCATACAGAGAAAACAATGATAATTTAAGATTGATAAAAAATACCAAATTAAGAAATAACATAGAATATATGGGAAAACCCTATGCATATAGGACTTCAAATGAAAACCTGCAGACATAAAAATGTTATATGAGCACCCATATGCCAATAGAGTAATATTTTCTCTTTTTTCTTTTTTTCTTTTTTTTTTTTCCTTTTTATCTGTTTTTCTTTTTCTTTTTCTTTTCTTTTTCTTTTCTTTCTTTTTTTTTTGTGTTGCTTTCTTTGACATTCTGTTTCCCTTTTACTTGTTTCCAGGAATGGTTTCCTTAAGTGCCAGACTCTTTTTTCTCTCTGAGCAGCAAGTTATGTCACCCAGGACAATATCTTTAGAAATAGAATTTACTTGACTTGGTGGGGTTTTCTTGGTTATTTTTTTGGTTATATTTTTCTTCCAGCTTATGTCAGGATGAGATCTGCATTCATCTTGTCCTTCCTCTTATACTGTGGTTTACAGTACAACGCCTCACTGTTTTAAATGCTGCTCCATTTTCATTCATTAAACCTGTAATTTTATTTTGGTTCCTCCCTTAAAATAATACTTTCTTGTGTTGCATAGTTCCATAGAAGGACTGAGAGGACTGCCTTACTGAAAGTCAGCTCCATTTCCATACAGGGAGTTACCATGCATTTAAAAAAGAAAAAAAAAAAAAGATAAATAGCACAGATACTTCATACTCTCTTTTGTATTTTTGTAGCATATTTCTTCAGCTGCTTTCTTTCATGTAAGAAAACATGAGAGATAAAAATAACCCTTTTTGGAACTCTTATTTAACAGCTAGCTTGGGAATTGCATCCCACATCCTTGTGACTATTGAGGCTTCTGATGATGCTCATGGTGTGTTTGAGTTCAGTGCTGAGTCCCTTTCAGTGAATGGAACTGAGCCTGAAGATGGAGAAAGCAGTGTTGTGCTGCAGGTTAGAAAGCTTTGAGTCTTATATTGCTGCATTGTACTCTTCTGTCTGTTTTTACTGGTGTTCTCTGATGCTTTTGTCATTAGACTATGCAGTTTATAACAACTTTGTCATGAACATTTGTTTTTCCAGTCATGCAGTGTTTGCTAATGTATGTTATTCAGCTTGAAACTAAAATAATAATAATAATAATATCCAAAAACTTAAAATCTTCTACTTATTTAGAATCAAGGGACTACTGTCTTAAAATAAGTCTTAATAATACAAGTTCTGCAGAGCTAAGATAATAAAAATTACATGTTTTTAAAACACAGATATATCTTTAATTCATCATGTTATTGTTTTTGCTCAATTGCATTTCACACTTCTGTATCTTTCTCATAGAACAAAAATATGCACATCTTTATATGTTTTTCTTAGGTTATCAGAAGTCATGGGACCTTATCTCAGGTGACATTGCATTGGATCGTAATCTGCGATCTCACCAACGACCTGATCTCTACAGATGGGAATGTAACATTTGATGTTGGCCAAGTGAGAGCAAATATTACATTACAGGTTTCTCCTGATGATGTTCCCGAATTGGATAAGATGGTTTCAGTCTTGATCATCAATGTCTCCCTTGGTCGTCTTGGATATCATACTAATGCAACATTAACTATTTTAGCAAATGATGATCCATATGGGGTCTTCATCTTTTCTGAGCAAAACAGACCAATAAAAGTTGAGGAAGAAACAAAAAATGTCTCTCTGACAGTTGTAAGATGTGGTGGTCTCCTTGGTACAGTAATGGTGAAGTACAGAACTATTGGGGATGAAGAGAAGTCGCCCTTTCTTCCACCTGATGTTGTCAGAGCAATCGAGGGAAAAGACTATATACCCGTTACAGGTTATGTAATCTTTGCAACCAATGAAAGTGAGGCCACAATATCCTTGCCTATTTTGGATGATGATGATCCTGAGAGGTCAGAATCTGTTTTTGTGGAGCTAAGCAGTGTTGTTTTGATCAAGAAAGTTCAGGATCGACCAAGTAAGTGTCTTA
This sequence comes from Ploceus nigricollis, assembly GCA_013399945.1. NCBI lineage: Eukaryota > Metazoa > Chordata > Aves > Passeriformes > Ploceidae > Ploceus > Ploceus nigricollis. The sequence goes on from VXBC01012944.1 coordinate 121,301, forward strand.
CATAAAACCTACAATTTAACTATAAAGGTTGGTATTTATATGTAACAGGAGAAACCACAGCAAAACAAATGAGGAACTCTTTACCTCTGCCAAACTCTGTATAATTAAGATATCTCTTAGTTACCTGACTTGTGCCTGTTGATGTTTATTTCCTTTGGCACACTATTTTATTGGAAAAGCATGAGTATTTCTTTATCCCTTTTGCATTGTCTTATCTGAAGTGTTTCAGGCCAAATATGTTACAGTATTTGTTTGTGCACTAATACCTGCTTATTTAGCATTGTTTCTGGAAGTTCAGTAGTAGGAAATAACTAAGCTAGTTTTTTAAATTAAAACACAAAAAAATCTTATTTAAAAAAGTGTTGTAGAATTAGTGACATGCTGCTTTCTTAGTGGTGACAATTTTTACTTAATTTCTCATTCAGACAAATTCAGATCATTACAGCCTGATTTGCGCTTCAGAGATTCTTGGCATGTCTAATTGCTGCCTTTGCTCACAGATTAAGGAGTAACTTCAAATATAATTCCATTTGGAGTTGAAATCTTACTTATATATCAAGAGTAAAACTGAAATTATTCTGAACTGTATTGATCTTACTATTAGTCTTATGGTTAAATAAATAAATAAATTCACAGTACTTCATCTTTTCAAAAAAATTATGGCTTGTGTGCTCCACAGCATAGTAGAATAGTGTTCAGATTTTCTGCTAGAGCATAATTTAAACACATATATTTTGATGTGGTTTGTAGTTATGCTTTGTCCAATTGTAAAAAAAATATAATTTCCATGAAAACTAGAGACAGCTAAACTCACATCTATGCCTACAATCTCTATAGCCATGAATAGTAAGCATTTCAGGTATCGCTCACTAAGTTTTCTTTGTATTTCAGTAATAAATTCTCCTCGACTTGGTTTAGTGGGTGAGACAATAGCTCATGTGATTATCAATGCCAATGATGATGCTTTTGGAACACTTCAGCTTTCAGCTTCAGCTGTGCGAGTTGCTGAAAACTATGTTGGACCAATCATTAACGTGACCAGAACTGGGGGAATATTTTCAGATGTTTCTGTGAAATTTAAAGCTATGCCAATAACTGCAACAGCTGGTAAGAAAGCAGAATAGCAGAACTATGCAACCTTTGTTAGAGCTGAAACAAACAAGTGTGTAATGAATGCTCGGTTATGTAACAAGTATGAAATATAAAGTAGTAAGGCATTGACTGTGCTTAGCAAATATGAATCTAAGACCTAGGAGAAAGTTTACGCATTATCACTGGAGAACCTAAAAGTGAAATGAGGGAAGAGAGTTGGGGTGTTTGGCTACTTAGTTTGTTTACTTAGCACACCATCACTTAAACGACCCCTCGCCCCCACTCCCTAAAATACTATAGTAGTATATGTAAAAACAGTTTAGTCCCATGTACATATTTAGACCCATCATGTATTGCTTAGTTGAGCTTATTGGAGAGGAAGTGAGAGCTGGGGACTTAGCTGTAAAACAAATATGGAAAAATCTACCAAAACACAAGGAGACTTGTACTTCTGAAAATGGAACGTAAACTTCTCCAGTTGGTCCCTGCTGTAGAGAAGGTATATAAAGAAAGGAGAAAAATTATGAAGTCTCTAGGATCACTTAGACAGTTATAAATTGAATGCACTATGTCCAAACTGATTAGGTGGGTGATACGTGCTCTGAGAACTTTTAATTTCATTTTTATGTAACAGAGTGCTATAAATTAAATGTGTAGCTAGATTTATACCAGATTATGCTTTCAATTAGTTTCTGAAGCAGAGCTGTGATCTAGTGTATCACAGATGTTCCTCTAGAGAGTTGAGACAAGTTTGCCTAAAATGAAGTCGACACATAAGATGTGCCCTTTACTGAAATCTACTTTGACAAGGTGCTTCTGTTTCCACTTTTATCTCTTGGAAAGCTGGACAGCAATTATAAATCAAAGATAGAAACATCTTGTTTGTGTGACCTTGTAAACAGCAGACAATAATGTACCTTTTGTCACTACCTCTTAGTCTAACAGTGCAAACTCTCTTTTTGTCAAGCCAAGTTTTATTTTGATCCATACAAATGTCTAAAAGGCAATAGGATGTAATTTTAAAAAATTAAAAAAAAAATAAAGACGATTGGAGTCTAAAGATAAAGGAAAAGACAGCATAAAATCACAGAGAAATGCATGTATAAGCAAAGAGAAAATGGGTATTAATGATAATGTTTACCACACTGAACTATAAAGCATTGATATTATCTGTGTTTTATTACATTGGGTTTTTTCATCTACAAATCTAGGTGAGGACTACAGTGTAGCTTCATCAGATGTTGTCTTACTAGAAGGGGAAACAAGTAAAGCTGTGCCAATTTATATAATTAATGATATCAATCCTGAACTTGAGGAGTCATTTTATGTTCAGCTGCTGAACCAAACAACAGGAGGAGCCTTGCTTGGATCTTTGACAAGGGCAGTCATAACTATTGAGGCTTCTGATGACCCATTTGGATCCTTTGGTAAAAGAGTACATTTTTCTTTCTTCCGTTAACATTTTTTCTGGGGGTTTGTTGGGGAGCAGCTACATGACAGCTGAATAAAAACATTCAGAAGCGGAAGCGTGGGTGTAGAGGGTAAAGGAAAATATAAGATGAAGTGAATTAAAAAATGTAATAATGGAGTAATGGGGCTCTAATGTAACAGAAGGATTGAGCCTCTTGGAGGCCCTGATTGGTGGCACCAAGCAGTAGAACAAGAGGCAACAGGCAGAAACTGATGCCCAGGAAGTTCATCTGAACATGAGGAAGACCTTCTTTACTGTGCAGGTGATGGTTCACTAGAACAGGTTGCCCAGAGAGGTTGTCGAATCTCCTTTTGTGGAAATATCCAAGAACTGCCTGGACATACTCCTGTGCCATGTGCTCTGGGATGACACTACTTGAGCGGGGAGCTTGAATCAGATGATCTACAGTGGCCCCTTCCAACCTGACCCATTCTGTGTTTCTCTGATTTCTACTTAACATATTCCATGTTAAATAGTTATAATTCATTTCTTCAATAAGTGACATGAACTCTGTAAAGAGTTTCTTTGCTGGGAATAATTATGAAATTATATTCTAAGACCTTAGAAACAGTTCATGTTTAGCCTCAAACAATGGATGTATTGGAATAGACTTTTTGGATAAGAGCTTAATTTTCATGCTAATTTTCTCTGCAGATAAAAATATGAGTATTGAAAGTCCGCTTTTAGGTTTAAACATGATTAAAAGGGATTTATCTGTGCAAGTAAATGCAAGCAAGGAAAATAAAACTCTGTACTTCAGAAACTGATATGTTTACTTTCAATTTTATTGTTAATGCACTGCATCTCCCTATGGTGTATGTCAGTTTTTCAGAATACTGAATTCACTGTGGAGGAGCCTGAATTTGGATCAGTAACCGTAAATCTGCCAATAATCCGCAATGCTGGGACACTGGGTAACGTTACTGTTCAGTGGGCTGCTACCATTAATGGACATCCTGCTGATGATGACTTGCAAGTTGCCATGGGTAATATTACTTTTGCTCCTGGGGAAGCCATTCAGATGTTGCTGGTGGAAATCCTGGCTGATGATGTTCCAGAAGTAGAAGAAGTAAGTAGAGCAGTTTATGTCTCTCTTGAACAGTATTAGAGTTTTAACTTGTATAAACTTGTGTGCAGATCAAAGCAAAAAATGTTATGGCAGGAAGCTGCAACAAGTTTAGATTTTATTTTGCTTGTGATTATTTTTAGAAATGGCAAAAAATTATTTAGCTGCATTATTTGTTCTTCTTTCTTTTCTTTTTGAGATTGTCCATATAGAATTAACTCAGGTCTCCAACGGTGGTGCTATCGGGTTAGATGGCATGGCAAATATTGTTATACCTGCCAATGATAATCCTTATGGCACAGTTTTCTTTCATCAATCCTCATACCGAATTCAGGAGCCACTAGAAAGAAATTTACTTGCAAATATATCAGTCAGGAGAAGGTCTGTATAATATTGGCTGATTTTGAATCTCTTTTTTTTCATTGTTGTTGTTTTGGTTTGATTTGGTTTGGGTTTTTTTGGGGTTTTTTTGGCAATAATTTTACATGTCACACCCTTGTATAGGTATTTGCATCAATTTCTTGTTCTGCCAGTTTTTTTTTAATATACATTGATTTTGAACTAGATGTCTGCTTGTTAGAAATGCGCGTAAAGTACAAATGTAATAAATGTGTAGTGTAAACCCAGTGTACACAGTGTACTTAAAGTTTTATTTTGCCTGTTAAATTGACAAGCCATTTAAAGCTGCAAACCAGCCTGTTCCTGCGATGTGAACTGGAGGACAAAATGTATCAAAAGTTGTGTGATGGAAGACAAAATGAAATGCAGAACAGGTTTTGCATGTGAAATATGGTATCCTGAGGACCCCTCGGAGGAATGTTAACAATGCTAGACAGCAAAGGCTTTTTCTTCCTTGACGGCCCTAGGAAGACTAAGTTAACTCCTAGAAACAAATGTTTGCAAACATGCATGCTTAATAGACTGCTACCCAAGCTATAAACAATCAAACTTGCTCTCCAAAAAACCCAACTACTCAGTTATTCTAGTACTAGCTTCAAGGGAAGTCACTTTAATTAGCTATTTGTAACTTCTCAGCAATTCAGAAGGCATTAGTTGATTTTGTTAATTTTTATTCTTAACCTAGTAACATACAGAACATTAGACATGCTTCACCAGCTAACATAACATTTTTATTTTAATGTCTTTTAGTGGGGGAAAGTTTGGTCAGCTGCAAATATTTTACAGCACTTCTGAGACTGACATTGTAGCTCTTGCCATTGAGCAAGGTGAGGATATACTGGCCTATTATGAGTCTCCTGTACAAGGAATTCCTGACCAGCCATCCAAGACCAGAGTGAATGTGTCAGCAGCAAGTGACCCACTGTATGCCTGTGCAACTCAGTGCCTAAAAGAACAAGCATGTTCAGCCTTTACATTTTCCAGTGCCTCTGAGATTCCTCTCTGCCTCTGGCTGATAACAGAGATTGGGCCATTAACTAACATGTCAGGATTCTGGACCTACAAGAAAAACATCAGCAGTACATCCATTCTGTTTAGCACAAAAGCCATTGCTGGTAGTGATTATGAATCTATCACAGGACAGTGGGCCATCATGCAGGAAGGGGAAGAGTTTGCAAATCTCACAGTTACCATACTCCCTGACAGCCTGCCAGAGCTGGATGAAAAATTCACTGTATCCCTGTTGAAAGTTGAACTACTGAACATCTCAGCCAACTTAAAAAATCAACCAACCATTGGACAGCCAAATACTTCCACAGTTACCATAATGATGAATGGGGATGCCTTTGGAGTATTTAAGATCTATAGCGTAAGTCCCAATGCAACAGAGAATGGTCTATATATTGAAGTAGAAGAACGTCCTCAGGCCAGCGTGCAGCTAATGATACACAGGACAGAAGGCAGCCTGGGACAGGTGGCAGTGGAATGGCGTGTTGTTGGTGGAACTGCTACCCCAAACTTGGATTTTGTGGGGGCTGGTGAGATTCTGGTGTTTGCTGAAGGTAAGGCAAGGTTTAGCACCAACTTCTCTTGTCTAAAACTAAAGAAAACACAAAATAAACACACACACAAAAACTAAAAAAAAAAAGGGTTGAAAGTAAAAATATTTAAGTATTTTTTTAAGAAATACTGCAGTGTGCATTATAAAGATAACATTTTTACTAAATAAATAAGGAATAATACTGCTGAATAGGTGTTGTATCAAAGACACTGAAAATGAGAATCAGGCCTAAGTGGTCTTTTGTTCTTATCTTTAGTCAATACAGTACTAATTTTTAATGATATATCTTTTTAGAAAGTTGCAAATAAGAAATGTCTACGTCAGGGATTATTTAAGCACTGTGCAACATGGTGGATGTATTTTATATTTTCAAAGTCTGAGATAATTGAGCAATTGTTTTGAAAACAATTTATGGCAGTGTAGTAAAGATTACAGTGTTCATTTAGTTTGCTAAATAATCTGAATTTAAATGAAGGGTTGCCAGGAATGATTTGGAAACTGACATGTAATTATATTAGTGTTTATAAGTTTACTAAATCTATTTGCAAAATATTTTGAAAGGCAATATAACAAAAAATATATGTATGGGGTAAACTGATAATTAGTATAGGTTAGGCACATACAATGACCAATAGGATTCTGTTGAAAATTGTAATAAATTATAGAGACTGATAATGGATTGTGTTTGCTGCTTACATTTTCATTCTTTGATATTCCACAAGACAGGTGACTAAAACAATGACAGCCCACTTTAATGCATTTCCCAGTCCAGTAAATATATAGTCATATTTCATGTACATATGTCTGTATGTGACATCAGAAAATGTATTCACTTGGTAATTCTTTTTACAATAATTATATTCCCGTTTTCTAATTAAAATTTGAAAGCCAAAGAACTTATAAAGCAAATAAAAATTCTAGGCATTCAGAAATTATGCCAACATTGTTAATTTCTACAGAGTATATTTAATAATTTTTGAATTATATTGCCTAATATAACATTTCATTAGTAATTGAATAAATTTTCATGACATTCAATAACTTCTAGACAGGAAAATAAGTAAGGATTCTTCATGTCCTTTTTTATATTAGTTAAGTATTTACTGCTAGAGTAGATGATTGCATCTTTTTAAAGGCAATTTTTATGTGAATGCATAAGTATGTATATGTACTTCTACTTTTAGGTGAAACAAAAAAGATGGTCACACTGACCATTTTAGATGATCCAGAACCAGAGGATAATGAAAGCATCATAATCAGCCTGGTACATACTGAAGGAGGGAGTAGGATTCTGCCCAGTTTCAACACTGTCACAGTGGTTATCCTGGCAAGTGACAATGTGGCAGGAATCATTAGCTTCCAGACAGCTGGAAGATCTGTTATTGGTCGTGAAGGTGAGTTCTGTGTTGACCACAGTCAGTTTGATTAACGTCAGCTTCTATTTCTGTGCTTTCTGTTGAGAATCATTCAGTGATTGTATCACTGCTCAGAGAATGCCAGCAAACAGAGAATAACCACATACTTAGCATGCATTTCTTTGGATTTTTAACTCTTGTAAACATAGTTCTTAAATGAAATCTATGGAAAAGATGAATAGACCATTTCCAAACCCATATTTCACCCTTTGTTCTTTCCCTTCCTTCTTCTGAAGATTATGCCTTACTTCTATTGGCATAATATAGAAGCATTTCTAAGCTTCTTTTAGCATTTCTCATTAATTTATACCATATTCCAGAATGATATATAAACCCCCATCATACAGACCAGTTGCTAATCTTAAGCAAATATTATCTATCACTGACTTAAAATTAATTTTTAATTATCTAGAAAATATTCCCACAGAAAAAAAATAGGAAAAAATCTTCCATCTTTATAAAGTTTCTCTTCATACTTCTTAGGGCAGCTCATTTTAGGAGTATGACAATCTTGATGTCATCACTCAGTCATGACTTTTGACATCGATAATAGTTTGATATCTAGTGTCTACTAGTGTTTTAAGAGGCCGTATTTTACCTAGAGTTGGTACAGTTCTGCATAGGACAGTAACAATACAAATGGTGACTGCTCTTGTTAGCCTTTGCTGGAATCTCAGTGTATTGCAATCTCAAATTTTTCTGATATGTAAACTGATGGGTAGAGAAAACTAACAGAAATTTGCTGTCCAGGAATGTGTGCACTGAATTTTTTGTTGGAAGAAACAGTCTATCTCAAAAGAACATGGTCTTTTTTTTTCCTGTAATGAAAGACACCATAATCTTTTGGGTTTTGTTTAGATACAGTTTGTGTTAATTCTATTGTGCCCAGTTTCCGTCCTTTATTACTCCACATTAGTGGTTCTGGTATGCCTGATAAGCCAGCTGCATTCTGGCAGTCTAAGAACAGCTGTTAATGAGCTCAAGGAATTAATACAAACCATCTCATTCCCCAAAGTGATGAAGACTTTATATACTTTCCACTGGTTAAATATTGGTCATAGCATGCTGAAGCTGAAAGCTTTTATCTGGAGCTGAAATACTCTGCTATGTATAGTGATATATAGTGCTATAACTGATTCCAATTCCTTCAGCTTGTGAAAAACAGTGCATTGCACTGCATTATGGCAAGAAAAAACAGCCAAACTAGTTCACTTTGATAAATAAAAGAGAATGAGCTAAGGTCTTCATATGATTTCAGTGTTTTTACTTCATTTTCATTATCAAGTTTTTTCTTATGAAGACAAACATTATCAGACATAAATCCAAATAGTGTTATCTTTTCTATTTATTACGTTCTTGAACAGTTTCTGTTAAGCAACTCAGTCTTTTTTTCAAGGTGTTCATATTATTTATCCCTGTGGGAGGAAGGATTTGAAAAACTGAAGATTGGTGAGGAAAGAGAAAAAGAAGTTTGTTTTAGAATTGTTTTTGCTTAGAGACCAGCCCTGCAGGTGGGAGATGTTAGAAAATACTCGGTATGAGAAAATTCAGGTATTTGTGTTCACTCTGGATTGTTGGCTGTCAACTGAAAAGAAATGGATTTTTCTCACAGAAGATAACAGGATGTTGTTAAAGTCTTAAAAGCCTTTCTCATAGACTTCGACCTCTTCGTAAGGGGGAAGGAGTTGAAAGGGTTGATGAACCACAGCCTGGCGAAGGATTTGTGCATTGTCCAGGCCTTTTGATATATAACACAGTGCTCAAGCCTGGGCACTTTTTGCCCGGCTAATATGGAATAAGCTTAGCAGTATTGGTGTGTCTGTTTTGAAAGTTACGTAATGGAATAAATCTCTTCATCACACTTTAGCTGTGGCTGTCTTGGTGTTATCTGCGTATATTCAGTTTGCACAATCCCCATATTGAGGGCAAGGGTAGCATTTAAGTGCAGGCAGAACATGCAACAGTTGTTGGCTATGACTGAATTGGATGAAAACACACTGCACTAGCTTGAAATAAGAAACAAGAGGAGAATTTATTAGGTCCCCTTCTTCTTGGTTAAAGGCAGAAATTTAAAGAAAGATTTTAAATGGTAAAATATTAAAAAAAACCCCCGAAGACAAAATAGTGAAATTAACCTAATAATACTTTCAATCGCAGAGATTGATTTGTATTTGTGTTAGTATTTCTTACTGGATAGGAATAACAAAGATTTTGGTAAAACTGGCTGAGCTTTACATGAGTCAGTAGCTGACTACGGGAGAGTCTTTAATTGAGATGAATTGTACTTCAGGTTTCTTCTTGGTGCTTGGATTACAGCGTACCAGGGTTCTGTATCTTGAAGTATTTTACAGTCTTCAGTGAAAACTTGTTGTATTACATAATGTTGCATTGAAATAACCTTTGTCATATTGCGTGTTCTGTGATGATACAAAAGTAATTTTTTTCTGTCAAATAATTTGTTTGCAATGGATGTGCAAAATTCTCAAATAAGATGAACAGATTTCAGGGCAGTGTTAAATGATATGAAAAATTAGCCTTAGGGGAACCTGTAAATTGTCAGTTTGTCCTCAGATACCTGACTGTAGAAGCAGAATTCTTGTGATGTCAATAAATTTTGAATTCCTTTGTTCTCTTAGCAACTTAAACAAGGCTTAAATGGAGTTTGAAATTATGACACTGATAACATTCTAATGCTACGTATTGGAAAATTGGTGTATAAAATTTTTGTATTACTTCTTCGCAGTTTTATTTTTCAGTTTATTAAGGTCTTTTGAAGTTTGTTGTTTATATCTATCTCATTCGTAGCCAATTTATTGGCATCTCTCAAATATTTCCTTACCAAACAGAGAACATCCAGATTGATCCAAATTGATCCAGAAAGTGATCAATTTTTTTCTGCCCATTTTAGATATACAATACTGTCCTGTAGTATAATAAGCACCCCAGTCTGGTATTCTTTGAGTTACACAGTCAGTGAGAGTAGTTGTGCTGCTCAATTCTGTATGCCATGGACTAAGAACATAACCTAACACCACATCTTCTTTTTCCCTTTCACAAACATATCTCAATGTTTCTCAGTAGGGTAGCTTTTAAGTGTGTACATAACACAAAATAAAAGACGGAATTATTCCCAGTTTTGCAACAGCAAAAAAAATTCATGTCAGTTTATTGCAATACTAAGAAAGTAATTTACAGTCAATTGAGGATGGACCTAAGCTTACATGATTATTTCCAAACACCTCAATATTNTCTAAATACTGTCCTTTTAAAATTACGAATTGTTATTTTTTTCTGGATTTCTAACATCCATAAACTGATAACATTTGTAAATTCAAACTCACATAAATAGAACTTGCAGGTAACTGCAATAATTTTCCCACATGCGCTCTGTTAAGTCGCAAGACACTGCAGATGTTAGGAACATGTCTATTCCTTGCCAGTTAGCTGCTGTAGAAAACTGTGTTAAAGCTATGTGTAGAGCATTTATTCTGTGCGTAG
>VXBC01012944.1:132049-158417 GCA_013399945.1 Ploceus nigricollis
GTCAGTTTATTGCAATACTAAGAAAGTAATTTACAGTCAATTGAGGATGGACCTAAGCTTACATGATTATTTCCAAACACCTCAATATTATAAATTTCTATGTATTTCATGTCCTTAAAAACTAATTCCACACTTAAATACTAGCAATCTTTCATTCTATGAGCTGGGAAAATGCTGTTGACATACGGATTCAATACACTTATGTATTATAAATAAATATCCCTCTTCTAATGTGAATATGATGCAATATTTTACTAATTTCCTGCTGACCAATTTCATATTAATATAGTATGTAATTTTACATGCCCATATTTAAAATANTTAAAAATAAATATTAAATTATAAACCATTAGTGTTTTGCTTCTAAATACTGTCCTTTTAAAATTACGAATTGTTATTTTTTTCTGGATTTCTAACATCCATAAACTGATAACATTTGTAAATTCAAACTCACATAAATAGAACTTGCAGGTAACTGCAATAATTTTCCCACATGCGCTCTGTTAAGTCGCAAGACACTGCAGATGTTAGGAACATGTCTATTCCTTGCCAGTTAGCTGCTGTAGAAAACTGTGTTAAAGCTATGTGTAGAGCATTTATTCTGTGCGTAGTTCACAAACAGATACTGATCTTTGTTTTGTGCGTGTTTTGATAGCAGTTATGCATGTGTACTAGGTTCCTCTGTATTTTGATAGTTCTTTCAAAGAATGAACTAAATTCATAAAAACCTGTGAGGAAAGAGTTTAGATTTGTGGGGTCTTTGTTTCAATATTAAAAAAAAAAAAGTTAGTACATAACTGCTGGGAATCTCACTATTAAAAATATTAAGGTTTTACATAAAAAATATTTTAACTGTGATTCATATTTTTTTGTTTTCATTTTAATAGTTGAATTGTAGAAGAAGAAACCCCAAAATATTGCATTTTGTCCTTTGTTCCTAGGAGAACAACTGCAATTCCATGTTATAAGAACTGCCCCAGGACTGGGAAATGTTACTGTTGAGTGGAAGATAGTTGGACATAATATACAACAAAATTTTGAATACTCTTCTGGAATTCTCTTTTTTCCTGAGGTGAGTCCATAAGACTGATGACTACGAGCTAATATTGTAATTTGAAGTGAGCTTTTGCAGCAGTCTTCTTTGTCTTGATATGATTAAACAGCAGGGAGTTTATAGTTTTCAATATTTGTCTTGGTTTGAAAAGACAGGTGTCTGCTAAGGAAGGGAGGACCCTCCCCTGAAATGGAAAAATGTAAAACCTCTCCCTCTGAATTGTTATAAATTTGAAATTAAGGGGGGCTCTCAGGCAAAAATATGGGAGCAGGAATAATAGTTCTTTATTAGGGAAAAAAATAAAAAGATAAACAATGCAGTAAACCAAAACACTGACAGTCAGAATACAACCTGGCACCCTGTGGGTCAGGGTGTTGGTAGCAGTGTAATTGGAATTGTGGCTGCAGTCCTGCCTGGAGTGTCAGGTGTGGTTCTGTTGGAGCAGTGATCCTGTAGAAGGGCGTGTCTTCCTCTGAAGATCCAGTGGAAGAGGCAGCTGTTCCTCTGGGAAATCCAGTGGAGAAAAGCCATGCTGGTGTTCCAGAATTTTGAGATTATATTCAGGTAGGAATGCTTGGCTCCTCCCTCTGGGCAGAGCATCTCACAGTGGAATGCTGTAGTTTTTATCAGCCATGCTGTGGCATTAACGTCATTGCTCAGAATACATATGATAGAGTGGTATTACTTGTACTCTGTACACTAATGACTTATCAGTTTATCAATAACATTTATAGGGAATATTAAATACAACATTATCTGTCCACTTGCTGGATGACCATATTCCGGAAGAAAAAGAAGAATACCAGATCATCCTACACAACATCAAAACAGAAGGTAATGCAGAACTATAGACTGCTCTATCTGCTATGTCTAAAATTGCCATTTAGTAGTGTAATAACTTTGTGTGTATTAAACCATTTTGGGAGTGTAGGACTATGAATATTGAAAATGTTGCAAACTATGCAAAATTTGTTCACATTTTATTGAAACAGTCTTGACACTTCTATGTACTTATGTATATGTATGATACAGGTGTCATAAAATAAATGGATATTTTTATCTTTTTAAACAATCTTCAAGCTGTCTCTCTGATCTGTCTCTGAATTACAGGAGGTCAGAATATTTTACTCTTTCATTGCAATTATAATGAGAAAAGAAACATGAAACCACATCCCTTCTGAAATATCCTTTGTTAAACTGGAATTAGTGTCTAAACACCAAACTAACTTGACATGGGTGCTGTTGCTGATAGGTGCCTTGCCAACTTGCCTTAATATTTTGTTTACTCTTGTAATCCTTCAGGATAAGTATAAATTCATACAGGTATTCATCAAGGCAACACTTGTAGTAATTTCTTAATGGAATGATTGAGAAATTGAATATAATTTTAACAAAATGAATGAATTATAATGGACTTTAGGAATTATAGTGAATTCCTAAAAAAACTTTCTCTTTCCTTTTACAACAGAAGTATTTTAGGAAAGCCCATATTTTCAGATCTTTTCAGATTTTTCTCATTTCTTAATACAGTCTTGAACTCTACACTTTTTATGCGTACAATTTTTGTTGTGATTGAATATTCCTGTACTTGTTAAAGAACGCAATTAGATATACATTCCACACAATCTGTAAAATTCAGTCAGTGCATAATGTGTTTGGTTTGATTTCATTTTCAGTGTTACTGGCTGTCATTTCTACATAAAAATAGCAGTAACCTAAGACAAAACTTTATTTACCTAACGCAATTAACTGTAGTCCATTGATTCTTTTGCAGGTGTTTCTCCTTCTGGTGCTGCTGTTTTGGATAGTCAAGGATATGAAGCTATTCTGACGGTAGAAGCTAGTGATGAACCACATGGAATACTGAATTTTGCTTCTCCATCCAGGGTAGTTTTACTTCCAGAGGAAAACAAAACAGTTCAACTTTTTGTTAACAGAGAATTTGGATCTCTAGGTTTGTATAACATCTCCAAGAGAAATTAAATTTTGTTTTCAAAATCATTAGACAATGAAAGCCATGACAGGGAGGCTAGAAATTCTGTAAAATCTTGGATAAAATTGATGTTTTCAGAACTTCTAGGCTCCTTACTGCAGGCTTGGGAACTAAGTTTTAGTTAAAACTGAAGGCATAGCTTTTAATTCCACAGCAAGGGATCTGAGAGCTATGATATAGCTAGTTGGCTGTTAGGGTTGTACTTTTATGTCCAGAAGAAATAATAAAACATGAGAAAAGGAGCTTGTATGGAATTATCATTCTGACAACATCCCCTCTATAAACTTCCAGAATCTGACAGTTTAGGAATATCCCATGGAACAAGTTGCATCGATACCTCTGAATTCAGTTTATGTCTCTCCTAAGAATTCTGTATTGCTTTTTAATTCAATTTTTCTTTTAAAATCAAATTAGGTAGTGCTAACTTCAATAATGCACTGTGTGCCAAAATATATTTTTGTGTTTTTTTCCTGGGTATTTTGACTTCCATTGAGAGATAACATTGAAAGATAATCATTTTCTATTAACATTTTTAGACGATATTTAGACCTCTGTTGAAATCTTATTTTTTTTTCTCTGTTTTGAGGTGAAGTGATCAGTTGAAACAAACATTCAAGATCTGAGCACACTACAGATTTGTAGAGGAATTTAAACGTCATTTATTTGTTTTCCCATTTCTTTTTTTATGTCAATCAGTATGTAAATTACCTTTCAAACACTGCTTAGGAAAATATTAATATATTCTAAGTTTCCATTGTAAATGTAAAATCTCTCAATTGCCAACTTTATTTATTAAAATTAAAATTCTTTTATACCTTATGTTTTATTTCATGCAGATTAACTTTGAATTTCATTTGTCATTTTATCTCCAGGATCACTCTCTTTAATTTGCAATTTGATTACTATGGCAGATTCGTGAGATGTGGCTTTGTTATTAAAAAAAAAGTCTAGCTTTCCCTCTAGTAAAATTTATCAATGTGTCCCCTAATTTTTATTCTCTATCAACATCTATGTCAGTCTGTCTGGGAAGGAAACTAAATTTAGAACTCTCCTTAGAGCCTTTCTTAGACATCAGTCGTTCCTGAAACACTCTACTTCCCTTGACACCAAACGTGGTATTAATAATACATTACATGTATTAATACATACATTAAATGTATGTAATGTAATATTTGCAGTTCACTGCACCTCAAATATATGAATACATTGGTTCCTAATTCTTTCTGAGTCCTGTGATCCTGGACAAATTATTAAAGGCTGGACTGAAAGAAATAAGTCCCATTCGTTTCAGATTAGCATTTTAATCCTCTGGTTTGCAGTTAGGCTTTCCATTTTTTCAATGAGCATTTGGTCTCTTTTCTTTGTCTATTCTAGTGAACATTACATAAGAATTGAAAAAAAGTGGTGGTTTTTTGTCACATTTTAAACAGGTGCTATCAATGTTACATATGCCACAGTTCCAGGATTGGTCTCCTTAAGTAATCAGACAGAGGGGACCTTGGCTGAACCAGGAGCTGATTATGTAGCTGTTTCTGACTCAGTGATTTTGAAAGAAGGAGAAACATCAGCTGCCATAAATGTTACTATTCTAGAGGTAAATTCTATATCCTTTCACTCTATTCTTATTGGTATGACAATTGAAAAGGAATATCGTGGAACCTGAGTCTTGCATGCTGTATTATTTGAAGCTATCAATTTTATGGCAATTTAGAAAGACTGCTTTAGTGTTTAATGGTAAAATCACAGAAAGACAAATAATAACAGAAGACAGTACTACTTATAGTTAAGTGAAATTCAACTCTGTCATTAAGACTTTATTTTCTGATATTCAGACCAGTGTCATTCATTGCTTGCTACAGGCTCTTACTTTATCAGTGATTGCTATTTGTGCTTTCAAAATTGAGCAGAAATCCATTCACATCTAATTCAGTGTCACCGCCGTCTTTTCCATTAAATGTTATGTCTTGCTTCATAATTAACATTTTATGTAAAAATGTTCCAGGAAAATGGAAACATAAATTAATTCTAGTGTTGCTATGAGGTTAGAGACTTCTAGTGTGTTGCTTTTTGAAAAATTCTGTGATTGTTTCTTAAAGAGAATGAAAAGAGGATATACTGGACTTGTGTTTTGTAGGATGACATACCAGAAGTGCAAGAATTCTTCTTGGTTAATTTAACTTCAGTGGAACTTATCATGAACCATTCAACTTCCTCCCCACCTAGGCTGGGTAAAACAACTTTCAAATAATTATGATTAATTTTATTTTTATGTCAATTGAATGCACATTATATTACTCTGGCATATCATTATTCCACTTGCCTTCCCAAATAAGCCAAAATGAGACAGGTTATTCTGCAAGAAACATTGTAGAACATCAAACACAGTCATTATTACACTGTCTTCTTACTTTTTAAATCCTGTAAAAATTATAAGACAATTTTCACAGAGGAGTTATTTAGTAATTACGAGTTGGAAAACATAGTTATCTCAAAAGATGTGTTTGCCATGTGTTAATGTGATTTTAATTTCCAAGTAAATGACAGAAACAAATATGTACCAGGAATTCCTTCAAGTAGTTCCTTTGATCGCTCTTTCAAAAGTATATTTTTTTTACTTTTTATCAGATTTACTTTTAGGAGTCATGATCTACTGTATTCCTGCTCTTCCACAGAACTTCATTAATTGCTTGCTTATTGAGTTCTTCATTCTGCTGCTGAACTCAATAGTGCAGCTGCTGTTGGCTTTAAAGACAGTTGGGGTATCATGTGGCACCAGTGACTAATTATGCTGATTATTTCTAACATCTTCTATGACTCTTTTTCTCTTTCTTTGCATGCGTATTGAAGTGACAGAATTAATTCGTTACAGACTGAAAGGTAACTTGCAAGACTGATTGCTGATGTATAGACACTGAGCTGTGACTAGTTGAGTCTAAAATTTAAAACATAGAAAGAGTAACGTTAAAGTATGAAGGATTTCATGATTTAAATTGTTCTGAGTGCCGTATGATCTTAACTTCTGCTTCTTCTAAGTGGTCAGCAGTCTGAGTCATGACCATTTGACTCTGATGTACTTAGGATGATCAGATAATAGTTGTAATCCATGAGGCAGAATTTTGTCCTCATTATAAAATGTCACAATTAATTCTGTTATCAGACCGTTTTCTAATCTTGCTTTCCCTTTTTTGTGTATTTTCTTTGTTATGACTGAGAATTCAAATCCTTGTTGGTCCAGTGCATTTGTTTAGGATTTAGCAATCCTGTACCCCATAGAAAATCTTTAATATGATTCTAGGTGTCTGATATCAAAAGTGATGGTGTCCTGCACATGATACTGATATGCAGTTAATCGGACCCATCTGGAATATATCATGAATGCCATCCCTGTCTTAGCCATGTGCATGCAATATGTGGTGTAGGTCTGGGATGTCTGTGACGTACAGTTAAACACATGGAACTTAAGTGACCTTTATTTCTGATCCGAGACTTCATGGATATGGAGCAGAAGCAGGAAAAAAAAGGACAGTTCTGTTTTCTTCATGCTGCTCTTGCTCCATCCCATTGTCTAGAAGAGGTGGAAGAAAAGGCCCAACTCTAATACAAAAGTGCAAGGAATTAAGAAAAGGGAAAATGTTTGATACTTGAGAATGATGAAAGAAAAATGAATAAACTTAATGGATAGAAGAAAAAATTAAGGTAGGGTAAAATGGCAGGAGGTCATCAGGGGAGAGGAAAGATGCCAGATATGAAATGGGACGTCTGATGTTGAAAGCGAAGTATTGTAGACCTTGAGTGAGTTGATCAGACTATGACATGATGAGAGATTCAGTTAGGAACCTGAAGGGTCTATATGCTCTGCAATCCCTATGNGGATCTAAAAATAGTATATTTACTACAGATTTAGTGGAGTCAATTTGTTTTGTAGAAATTGTCAGTCTTCATTTCTTTTTAATTTTTATTAAAATTAAATTGACATAAATTGAGCTATTCATGTGATGCTGTTTAAACAAAATAAGGCATTATTTTCTCAGAAGAATCAATTTCTGACTGTCAAGTTCTGGTCCATGAAATTAGTGGAAATTGCTGGCATTAATCTATTATTCAGTATTTTCACAGGGCAATACATGCAATAATCTTGCAAAGTTATTGTGAATATACGTGGTTTCATGTAGTAATAGAATCTTATAATATATAAACTAACTAAAAGGAAATTAATAATTCCTTTTTTATAGCAGAATCTGTGGTGTGTGCCATTAAGATTTATTATCAGGCACTGAAACGTTAATATGAGATGATATACTGGATCATTTATTATTCTTTTTTACTCATTTTTCCTCCAATATTCAGAATGGCACTGTCTGCAAAACATTAAATATCATCATAAGAAAAACACACAATGAATTAAGACTTGATGAATTAAGATGTGATGAAATTTTTTTTCAAAAAGCTTTTGTAATTTTCTACTTTTTCTGTGCCATGAGTTTTCTTCAATTTTTTTTTTTTTAACACATTAAATGTAATGGTAGTAATTCAAGGCCGTGTGTTGCAGTTCTAATAGTAAACTAGTAAGGACAAATTCTCTTCAAGCCTTTCCAAGTATCCTGTCCACTTCATTTTCTCCTCCACATTTTCAAAATGGAAAATTATGTTTTTCTTCTACAAAATTAGTAAAGATATAAAGAAATACTTCTGTTATTCTTGAAAATAATGAAAATGAACTCTACTGTTTTTACATACTTGTCTTTCTGTTTTCCCTTCTAGATGTGGAAGGTTTAGCTTCTCAAATTATTATTGATGCTAATGATGGAGTAAGCGGAGTAGTTGAATGGGAAAGTTCCAAGTAAGTCTTGGCACCTTGAAGAACTCCATATGGGAGTTAACAATTAGTGTTGCCCAACTATTTTCATTTTCAGTTAACAGTAAAACCCCTGTTAACAATAGGATCAGATCTTTGAGCTGACAACATATTATTCAGTTCAGTGGAATTGGAAAGNATAAAGAAAAAACTGCCCAATGAACAGCAGAGAACTGCCCCACCTCTGACAGATGGCAAAGTCTGTGTAGAGGTGTTGTAGCTGCTGTTCATGTTCATCACTATCTCATAGTGTCAGGTTTGGATTCAAGGCAGTGATATTTTACTTTTATTAAGTTTTATCTGCTTNTCTACTTTTTCTGTGCCATGAGTTTTCTTCAATTTTTTTTTTTTTAACACATTAAATGTAATGGTAGTAATTCAAGGCCGTGTGTTGCAGTTCTAATAGTAAACTAGTAAGGACAAATTCTCTTCAAGCCTTTCCAAGTATCCTGTCCACTTCATTTTCTCCTCCACATTTTCAAAATGGAAAATTATGTTTTTCTTCTACAAAATTAGTAAAGATATAAAGAAATACTTCTGTTATTCTTGAAAATAATGAAAATGAACTCTACTGTTTTTACATACTTGTCTTTCTGTTTTCCCTTCTAGATGTGGAAGGTTTAGCTTCTCAAATTATTATTGATGCTAATGATGGAGTAAGCGGAGTAGTTGAATGGGAAAGTTCCAAGTAAGTCTTGGCACCTTGAAGAACTCCATATGGGAGTTAACAATTAGTGTTGCCCAACTATTTTCATTTTCAGTTAACAGTAAAACCCCTGTTAACAATAGGATCAGATCTTTGAGCTGACAACATATTATTCAGTTCAGTGGAATTGGAAAGATAATGCCCACACTAGAAAGCAGCATTTACAGTATGTTTACTCAGAAATCTCATGCTACCATGTATTTATTTTCACTATTGTCCTTTGGTATTGTGGACTTCCATCACTCCCTCAAGCCTCCATCCAGTGCCCCAGCCTCTCATCCATGTAAGCATGCACATTGACATCTCTCAGATATTTTTCTCTGATTTCCAGGAGCTAGGAAAAAGGCATCCATGCTCATAGACAGACTTAATCTAGTTAAATTCCATTTTGCTAAGAAAAAAAAAGGTATAATGGTTGCATTAGACAAGTGGTAATGATGCTTTACTGTAATAGTGCCTTTTTCTTAAAAAGTAGAGGGGATGATTTTAGGTGAAAATATAACAATTATCTACCATCTTATTAAAAGAACATGCTCAGTGAGAACTGAGAATTTGTCTTGGTTTTTGTTTTAGTTTTGAAGTTAATGAAACTCATGGGAATCTGACCATAATGGCATACCGAAACAAAGGATCTTATGGCAATGTGTCTGTGTTTTTTTATGCTCAAAATTTGGAGGCACAGCTGGGTTTGGATTTTAATGTGGTCTCAAGGGTAAGAAGCAAATTTTAAATCTAGTAGTTTTCATTTCTTCAACTTCCTCAAAAGAACATAATCTTATTTATTCTGCAGAATGGTCACTAGTACAGCTAGATTTCTCAACTTCTTTCAGGTGCTCTGATCACCTGAATAGAGATGGATTTAGTAATCTTATTTTAGTCTTTCTTTCTTTTTTAGTACTAAAGCATTTTTAAATATAAGACACATTTTAAACTTTGAAACATATATTTCAAATACAATTTTTCTTAGACAAGAGAATATAAGATTTCATGTAAGTTTTAATATTTTTTGCAAAAGAACTTTCAAAGGGAATTGCTCTTGTTTGTCCTCACCCTACAATGTGCTAAACTATTTAACTGTTCTGCTTCTTTTCAGTCAATTTATAAGGGATGTAGAAATTACTCTTCTTGCCTTTTCTTTCCTCCCTATTTAAGGCAATTCTGCTTAACCTTAGTTTAAAATTTCTGTATTCATTATTAGCTATTGAATATTCAATGCTTTCTGTATTTCAATGCTAGACTCTTTTTTTTGCTGATGGAGAAAGGAATAAATCTGTTGTTGTTGTGATTTGTGATGATGATATTCCTGAAGGTGTTGAGAAGTTCCAGCTAATTCTAACAAATCCCTCATTTGGCCTGGAATTAGGGGAAAACACAACAGGTAAAACTTAGTTTTGATGTTCTCATTCTTCAGAATTGTATCTCAGTCACTTTAATTTCATTTTTCTGAATAATCATCTTTTAGAAAACACCAGTGTGCTCCTATGGTAAATTATTAATCTCATTTGGAAAATTCTTAAACATCACTGTGAAAAATGTAAAACTAACAAAATAATATGTAAAATAAGGAATCAGAAATTGCAAAAGCTGGATGTTTTAATAAGAGAGTCCAGATTCTTCCTTTCTAGAAATCTTCCAAGATAAAGCAAAATACTTACATATTCTGTTAAATAGTATCAGAGACATAAAAGCAATATAATTATATTAAAGAAAGAATGGATTTGTGTATATATTTATTTATTTGTATATGTGTACAATTTTATTTTACTATTTTAATTAGAGCATATTTCTATTATTTATTTCTCAAAAGCCACAATTACTATATTTGCCAATGATGATGGACATGGAATTTTGTCGTTCAATAACAGTGATCACTTCTTCCTAAGAGAGCAAACAGCTCTCCATATGATGGAAAGTGTTGCCGTATTAAATATTATTAGAGAACCTCCTCAGGGAATATTTGGAACAGTGTCTGTTCAGTATCTTGTAAGTGAAATTAATTCTTCAGAGCCATCAGTGGATTTGGCCCCTTCTCAAGGATACATTGTGCTGGAAGAGGGAGTCAGATTTAAGGTAATGTGGTAAAAATAGTGAAGAAGGCTTTTTTAAAAATTATTTGAAACATTTCAGCAATGTTTGTGTTTTTTCATGTATTAATTTTTTTTCTTACATTTTCTTTAATTCTCAGAATAAACTGAGTTGTGAGAGTGCAGAAAAATTGAATATGCTTTTCTGTAGATATTTCTCTCTTTATAATAGTTCAGATAAACTGAAAACAATGTAATGGGTATATAGTATGATGTGTGTATAGGACCATTTATTTATACGTGTTTAGTATGTAGTTGAAAGACAAACTTTGACATGCAGTCATAATTTTCTACTGTAAATAATTACGGTGGAATTAAAAATACTATTCCTTTATGTGGCCTGAACTGAAGAGAGTATGCTGCAGCAAAGGCAAAATTTGAACAGCTTTCAGAGTTTTAGAAACTGAAAATTACTTATTTTTCTGGCAGTATTAATCCCACTGCTTCTGCACTGTCCCCACAAGAATTTCAGCTAGAAAATGAGCTATCTTAAGTGTGTCAATAATAGGTTAGTATATTATGGTTAGGGGAATAGGATCTGAAACAAACCTTTCTGAAAATACTGGTTTTCAGTTTCTGAACCTAAAATGCATTTGGCACCTAAGTGATGGCCGTTTAGCAGATCTGTGAGAAGTAGAGAGCAAAAGATTTCTCAATACAGTCTTTAAATATGGTTTATTGCAGAAGTAAATAGAGATCTAAAATGTTGTAAGCTCTATTTTAATTCCAGATCTGTCATTACTAAATAATTTTTCTAAGGCAAAGCTACATGTACTCCTGTAACTTTCACCTCTTTGGGTAATGGGGAGAATGACAGTGAAAAAACACCTATTTCTTTCTAGACAGTTCTCTGCTGATTTGAGACCACCTTGAGACAATCCTATTCTTATCCACCATGGTGCAGTAGAGGGAATAAAACATCAAGAAGAGAGTATTTAAAATATTTCTCTATTGCCTTTTTTTTCCTTCTTTGTTCCCAGTACCAGAAGTGTAACTACCCTGTTTCCCATGAGATAGTTCAATTGACAACTAAAGTGAAATAAACGCAACTTGACTGAGCTGCATTAGGGGATCAGGTAGCTGTATGGGGACTATGTTACCAAGGAATGTGTGGAATATGTACAAAACAAAAGTATGAAAAAAGGATCAAAACCTGTTATGTTTCAGAGAATCTTATGATAAGCGTAAAGAGGGGAAGGGAAAAATAAAAAGAATGTGGATATGCTCGTGTTAGTGTTGCACTAATGTAGGTCACCAGAGGGATTACTTTAGAACCCCAGCTTGAACTGTCCATGCCTTACTTCTGACTTCCCCAGTGTCAAGAGCTGCTGTTGCGCTGCCCTGCTGTCCAGAGCTGAACAGAGAAAGAACAGAAACAGCAGCATGGCTCATTGTTAGCTGTCAAGTCTCAGCAGCTTTCTGTGCTTGTTTCTTGTCAGACACTGCATATTTCTGCAATCCTGGATGAAGAACCAGAATTGGATGAGCACTTTATTGTCACCCTGTTCAATCCAACTGGAGGAGCCAGACTAGGCACCAGAGTGCAAACTATGATTACGATATTACAGAACCAGGCTCCACTGGGGCTTTTCAGCATCTACCCAGTTACAAATAGGTACTGAACCCTGATTCAATTAAAAGGAAGTTTTTTCACATTCATAGAGATAGTTTCCCTTTTAAAAAATCTAGGAATCCAGTTGTAAAATTTATGATTTTAAAAATTACACTATTTGTCAAATACCATTACTGCTATACAGAAGAACAGAAAAACACTTAAAATGTGCTATTCACCATTAGAAATGTTGATTTCTCTGTGCATTTTTCCTTGAAACAGTACTTCATTAGTCCCAAAACATTTCACTAATAGTAATCAATATTACAATTTCCAAACCATAAACCAGTGTCCCAGGAATCAGAAATTTTCTACTTTAATTTCTAATTTCTTATTTAAGCTTGTGTAAGATATACCCTCACTCAGGGCTGTTTTTCAGAACCAAATGAGCCAATCTTACTTGGACAAGCTCAAGAAGTGGCNAGGTCAGCTTTGGGCTGATCCAATTGCACCCTTCCTGTACCTAAAGGAAGCCCATCTGAAAGTTGGAGAGGGACTTTAGGCAAGGGCATGTAGTGACAAGAGGGAATGGCTTAAAACTTAAAGACAGTAGGTTTAGATTAAATATCAGGAAGAAATTCTTTCCTGTGAGGGTGGTGAGGCACTGGCAAGAGAAGCTGTGGATGCCACATCACTGTAGGTGTTCAAGGTCAGGTTCAGTGGAGGATGTCCCTGCTTATGGCAGGAGGGCTGGAATGAGATGATCTTTAAGGTTCTTTTCAATCCAAATCATTTTATGATTATATTAGTCTATGATATGGGATGATATTTTCAGAAATCATTCAGCTTCATCCATATAGTTGTGTGTTAAATTTCAGGCTGGTTTAAGATTTTGTTGAATTTCCCATGATTTTGTCAAAGTCTTGTGTGAAGAAACATTGGGCAACCTTAATTAGTCAGTCCATCACAGAGCAAACCCAGTATTTTCTTTTTATTGCGTATTCTGTGCTGAAAGTGTACAGTAAGAATCCTATTTTTATACTATAAAAATAATGCTTCTTAAAATTTATTTTCACAATTCTCAAATTTAGGACAAATACCTTCACAGTTGAAGAAGCGAACACTACAGTTTATTTGAAAGTTTCACGGAGTAATGGGCTCAACGTATCTGTGAGTGTTGAGTGGGAGACATTGTCGGATACTGCGTTTGGCATCAGTACGTTATCAAGAGCATCCGTTGCTATTTTCAGAGTGAAGATAGCTACAGAGTAACCAAACATACAGAAGATATAACTATGGAATGAAAATTCACTTATAATATTCCTATGAGATCAAAATTCATTAGATAAAAGCTTTTGGCTGCTTAAGAGTCAGCTTGTCATCAGCCACTGCTGCTATAGTTTCAACAATCTGCATTGCTCTTCCTGTTGCTTATATATTTTCACAAGACCTTTGATTTATAGATCTGTTCTTTACTACTTGTAATTCTGGATTTTTCTAAATAATGTAAAAGACACTATTTTCTGTAAGGATTGAATGACTAGGCAGTTTTAGAATCTTATTGCCCTGACTACTGCTAGTGATGACAGAGAGAATGAGGATAAACACATTTTTAGTTTCTTTGTCACTTTTTAATTTCTTATCTAGTTAATTTTCTCACTACCTAAATTCCAAACTGAGCCACTCTGAATCACACTCAAATTGCCTATGCATCCTCCATATGTAATAGTAATATATGAGAAATTAATTTATTATTTAACTCTTAGTACAACCTCAGTGCTATACCATTTCCATGCATTTACATGCATATATACCAACTATTTAGGAACAACTCAGAGTATAGATTAGGTGTTTAGAGCATAGTGCTAAAAATGTAAAGATTGTGGATTTGACCATTGTATGAGCCATTCACTTAAGAGCTGGACTTGATAATCCTTGTGGGTCCATTTCAACTCAGAATATTCTGTGATTTCTGATACTAGATTTGGTTTTCACAAATAAATAATGAAAATGGTGTTGTAAAAGACCATAAAGATAAATACTTTTTTCTTATGCTGTATTGCAGGGGATGGTATCAGTGTTCTGTCTGTTGTGCAAAGCTTTGTGGAAGAGTCAGCAGCTAGCTGGTGTTTCTTTGCATTGGAAAAAAACCTGTATGGTGTGCTGTTGCGTTCACCTCCAGCTGTGTTTTCTACTCTCTACCAGTGGAAAGGAGTTTTTGTTGCCATCGAGGTAAATGCTTGCTTGCAGACACCAACCATGCTGCTTAATAAAACCTTGATGTTTCAGTTCTACATTTTTGTTCCTCTCTCAGAATTTCAGTATGTGGAATCCTAAAAGCTGTGTGTCTTTCCAAATCCATGCCTCTCCCTACCTTGTGATTACTCATGGAGGAAGCAGTCGGGGAGCTTCCAACAGCAGTGTGTATGCATTCATGCCTGGACGCAAACTATTGAAGGTAAATCTGTGTTACTTACAAAATCATTAAATAATGGGGTTAGAAAGGACTTTCTGAGGCCCGTCTGTTCAGCCATGTTTTGGGAAAATGAACTCTGTTCTCAGATAGTTTGACAACTGAACACTCTGCATGAGTCAGTGATGTAAATTATTGTCCTGGTTTAGGCCAGGGCAGGGTTAATTTTGCAGTAGCCAGGAGGGGGTATGGCTGGAACCCAGAGGTTATTCTATACCACTTCATGTCATTTTCTGGGGATGGTGGAAAGGGGCCCTCCTGGGGGTTGGGGTAGTGTGGGCGCAGTTCATGTACTGACGGGTTGTGCATAGTGAGCATTTTCACATGTGAATCTTTTCCTCTCTTGTACCCTCTGCTATTATTATTGTTGTTTTTACTGTTAATTTTCTCATCCCGTTGCTGTTTGCAGTAAACTGTCTTATCTCAACCCGTGATCTTCACCTTTTGTGCTTCCAGTTCTCCTTTCTATCCCACTGCAGGGGGGAAAGGAAGAGGCAGCATGGTTTGGAGTGTTTCAGTGGGAACACTAAATTGAGAAATACCATTCCTAAACCATGACAGTTGTTACAGCTTGTTGTCTAATGTTTTTTGTAGTCATATTTTGAGGGTGAGATAAAGTGACCTTGGAAGAGAAGAAAGAAATTGTGGAGCAATGAAGTCATAGAGCATTTTCTGAAAAATGTATGATAACTAATATTAATTTTGTAAAATGACCCCATATATATTTTTAAAACTATAAAATTATATCTATGACAATTTTTGTACATTATTTCATATATGTTTTATATGTTTACAGTTTTTAAAAAATATATGTGTATATGTATAAACTTGAACTGACTTCCAAATACCATTTTTTACCATATTTTCCTTGTAGCTACAGACCCTCTCTATTTTGGATACCACACTTGTCAAACATTTTGCTGTGGATGAAGAAGACTATTTGGTTTTTGTGAGTGATACCACCAGTTTCAGTTCCATCCAGGTTAGAACACACTTGTCTTCATGGCTTTGATGTAGGTAGTTTGATTAGTTTTCAGTTTGAAATATGAAGGAAATATAGATAAAAAAGTAAGTATATATTCTTGAAAAATTAGTTACGTTTCTGTAATAGATTTATAAGACATAAAATTCTAGGCTTATTTGAGTCTAACAACACTCTTTACATTAACATGTAATTTAGACTTGGTTTGATTGTATTACTACTGTCATTTCTGTTTTGAAGTCTATTACGTTAAAGAATTATAGGAGTAGAAATAGCTTCTGACCTAAACCTGTTCATCTGAAGAACAGGCATAGGTGCTTTCAGTAAGGTAGTTACTTATAGTTGCTTATCAGTATGCTTCCATCATAATGTAGGATCCACTATAGAAATGAAGAATTCAGTTAATTATAAGTCTTTCCAATTTTTCATCAAAATACTTAATTTCTTTTTTCTTAGTGCTTGTTATAAATATATAATAAAATACATATTCTATTTTTGCAGGTTTTCCAATGGAATAAAGATATATTTGTGCTGCATCATCAACTTCCACTTTATAGAGCTCTGAACATTGCCTTGTTTCCCCGAGGAGGCATTATGTACTTGCTAGTTTCTTTGTCAAATGCCAGCCAGAATGTACTCTTGTACCAATGGCTGAATAATGAGTTTAGGAATCTTCGTCAGTTACCAGCAAAAGAAACCAAAGATATGGAGGCCTGGACTTCTGGATCTGATATATATTTAATTGTTGCAAAAGGTATTTAGCAGAAAACAAACACTGAGTTTGCTAAGTATGTGCTGGCTTGTTTGACAGCAAAGGCATTTGGAATTAAAGGGGTTTAGATAGAGATTAAAATATTACTGGTGGGTGACAATTTGCTGAAAAGCATCTTACCAAAGTAATCTCTGTTTTGTGCTTCAGAAAATGAAAGCATTGTGTTTGTTCTCAAATATTTATGAAACTAATGAAATATTTTCCCAGTAACAATAGGAAATAATAACTCTATTCATCTAGCTGCTAACTGCACCCTTTCTAAGCTTTTCTGAGCTTTCTTATATGCAAAGAGCATTGTTCAGCAAAGTATATTTTATTACAAGTATGATATTTCAAACATTGTTTTATGTTTGCATCCCTGTGACTATTTAAAAGTGTATATTGCAGTCCATAGGTTTCTTTGCACTTGACTCTTGTCTGCTGGGATTTTTAGTGTTCTTATATGTGAATGTGTGCAGAAAAGCCTTAAATTATGTCATGGAATAAATCATCTAATGGGAAATCATGCTATGGAGTTATGCAAGTAAAAAGGAAGATACAATCACTGGTCTCACTTTGTAATTAAAGCTGCCAATCTCTGCCTTTGAATGGCCACCAGTGTGTGATTTAATTAACAGGCAGCAATATAATGTAGGTTTTGTAATTTTTCTCCTTTGTAGAAACTGGAAATTCTGAAATTTTCATCTGGGAGACAGGGCAGTCTACCTTCAGACACTTTCAGTCTCTTCCAGTCTCTGCTGTAAGAAACATCCATGTTTTCATGCCTCATTCAGGTTTAGGTAAGATTTTTTTAATAGTACTGGAATTGAAGAAATATATGCATTCAATTTTCATATTATTTATCAGATTTTAAGAGATACTTTAACAATTGAGCTGCCAAGGGCATTTCTGATATTACAAGAAATTTTAAATATATAATGAATATTTTTTTTTCTGTTCCTCACTCAATGTAGTTCACATCCTCCTCTCTGGTAAGGACACAACAGCACTGTACTCCTGGAACTCTGAAAGGAACCAGTTCTCTCTGATGCTGGAAGCCCCATATGCAGATCATATCACTTCCACTACTGCAAGGTCTCTGAACTCCAGCAAGAGTTTGATTGCTCTTTCTGTTGAGTCCAGCTCCAAGATTTATGAGCTGACGACTATCTCCAACCAGTCAGATTTTATACCTAGGTAGGTTTTTTGTTTTATCTCCCAGCTCTTGCATTCCTTTTTCTGTGGTGGTCTTTTTGTTACAGTGGAGACCGTTATAGACTCCTGTGTGTGATGTGTTTATTAATACTAAAGAGGATTTTTCACAGGTAGCCTTAGGATAACCTGAAGTCAAACTTCTCACAATCTGCTTTAAAATACGTAATAAAAGGACTTGCAGTTAAACTGGATATTGAAGCTTTTATTTAGGATAAATTAAATTACATTACATTAATAAGAAATATCAGTTACTACATGCTCTATTGTAATTAAGGAAAAAACAAAACCCAACACTAACCCCACAACCTTTAAACCTCATTGACTTACTCAGGAATATAAACAACAATTTCAGCATCAAAAATGCTCTTTAAATTTTCAGTAGTGCTTGTGAAGTTTGTTAATCATATCCTCTGTTTATAATTACTTGATGTGTTTGTTTGTATGCTAGTTCAGGTGAATTGATATTTGAGCCTGGGGACATGGAAGCTGTGATAGCAGTCAATATCCTGGATGACATCATCCCAGAGAAGGAAGAATGTTTTAAAGTGCATCTGAAAAACCCTAAAGGAGGGGCAGAGATTGGTGTCCACAGTTTTGTTAACATAATTATTCCTCCCAATGACAATGCCTATGGAGTCATTGCATTTGCCCAGGTAAAACTTTTAAGGTAAATCATTAAAATATGTATATATCATTTCTGAATAACAGAACACAAAGATACTAAAATTGCATGTGACAGGATTCTTTTTCTAAAGTCTTGTAGCAATCTGAGACAGAAGGGCTTTGCCTTCCATTTAGCATTGTTACTTTGTTATATAGATGATAGGCAACAGAAACTCAGTTCCAGTCTGTCCCTGTTGTGAGGTTTTTATAATCCCTGTACATTTAGAATAACCCATTATTTTATCAGTTTTATTTTGCAGCAACCTAAAAATTTAGCTTTCAGATGGCATATATGATATCATCATAGTCTCTACTGATTGATTAATCAAGGGAATTAAGTAAAGATTCTTTTCCTCTAAAATAGTTATGCCACAGGATGAGCCCATCTGCCTGAACAAAATAAAAACTTTGGAGAATATGTCAGACTAAAGGTATTATTTGGAGTTGTTGATTCTTAAATTATCAAATATTACAGAAGTTGTGTAAACAGATACATGTACTAAATGCATAATGAAGATGTAAAACACAGAAGAATCATCACTGAAATGAAACAGTGCATCTGGACTTACGTGAGGAGGACGAATATTAGTAAAGTAACAGCAGTCAAAATATGTCTGTCTTGAAAGTCTACATGTTTGCTTCACATGATTTGAACATAAAATACTATACTAAAAAAAAACTAACAAAAACCCTTGAATTTTTGCCTTAGGATGAAGAGGTCTGACATTTCAAATTCTTATGTTTATGAAATTCGGACCTGTTGAATATTAAGTTATAAAAATTTAATCAATAGACTTGCATTTAGCTGCTTAATAGTAGAATAATATATTGAAGCCAATGTCTCTGCTCCCCTTTGAATATCCTGTTCCCTAAATAAACTTATCTTTTTAAGAAAATAATGCTTTGGTTCTGCTGCTGTATGTTTTTCAGAGTTCTTTATTTAAGCAAATTGAAGAAATGGAACAGGACAGCTTGATCACCCTGAATATTGAACGTTTAATAGGAACATATGGACGAGTTACAGTAGAGTGGATTACTAATGGGAGCATAAGTGATGTATTTCCAGCTTCAGGAATGGTATTTAATAATATCACTATTATTGGGGAGGCACTGACTGTATTGTCTCAGACAATAGAAAAAGATGTACTGAGTGAGAAGGACAGTACATGTTAGATTGCCCCACTTTTCTGTAAATCCCTGCTTCCTGGTCCTTTCCTGTGATTCAAGCAGCGATATCACTCTAACACTTCTAGAACCTGATATTGCAATGCTGTCCACGCACAGGAGATGTGTATCTGTAGTATCCTATTCCCATCTTCCTTCCTTCCTGCTGTGAGATTCAGTTACTATGTTAAACTGCATAGGTGGGAATCTGGGAATGTTTGCTCTTTGTCCTGACGTTCTCAATACAATGGAGAACTTAAGTGGCCCAGCGGACTATGACAAGCCCCAATTTCCTATGTTTCTGAGACTTTTAGATTCCCAGCCATGTTAAAACCCAGTTTGTCCTGTGGCCAAAGCTCTTTATATGCCTTAGGACTGGCAGGAGGCAGTTTCTGTAAATCAAAGTCCTTCATCTTCTGGCTGTCTGTAGCAGACACAAAGCCTGAAAAAAAGTGAAGAGAAAAATAAATGGACTGGAAATCAAGGATGCCAAAACAATCATACTGAAATTGTTAGAGTACTCCTTGAGCATTTCAGCTACATACCGCATGAGTACACTGCATAGCTTTGCATGCAAGAGTCAGAAAGGGTAATACTAAGTGGAAATTTCTGTTTGTCCTACACATCATGTGTAGACTAAGTGTTTCTAGACATGTCTTCCTTGTTGAGAAAGACCTAATCAAGTGACAGGCCCTTTGAATTTAAAAATAAGAATATAGATAGACAAAGCATGTATCAGTCATTTTACCTGAAGAAGAAGAAGAAAAAAAAGTTGAGTAGCCATTTCTTCACATAGCAATGATTTTAAGAGATATATGTTCGTTATTTTGATATGGATATATATGGTGTGTTAACCTTAGCTGTCTAAAAACCCCCAACTATTTCTCTCTTACTCCCCCATCTCAGCAGGATGAGGAAAAAGTAAGGTGAAAAATTTTGAGATAAAGGCTGTTTAATAAGAAAAGAAAAAGCCATTGTCTACCTGGATTTCTCCAAGTAGAAAGGTTTTTGATACAGTTGTTGTGTGGCCTTCTTCTAAATAAACTAATGTGTTATTGCTGCCCCCAGCAGGGAGTGGTGGTAAATAGCTCCTTTTCAAAATGGCAACCTGTCACAATTGTGGTCCCTCAGGGATCAGTGTTTAATATCTTCATAAGTGATGTAGGTGACGAGATCAGGTGTACTCTGATGAAGTTTGACGATGATACCAAACTAAGTGAGGAAGTGGACTCCTTGGAGAGCCACCTAGCAGGAAGACCTGGGTAGGCTGGAAGATTCATCAGGAACAAATGTTGCACTATGGAAAACATAATCCAGGAGTGTAGCACCCACTGGCATCTATCCTGACTGGGGATTAGCTCCAGGGGAAGGGACCTGGGGATTCTGCTGATCAATAAGCTCAATATGAGTGAACATTGAGGCAGTCCACCAGAATGCTTCTGGGTTGCATCAACAAGGCCACTCCCAGCAGAGATAAAGGAGTCATTAGCCCACTCTACTGAGCACTTTTTGGGCTACAGCTGGATTTCTGTGTTCAGTTTTGGTCCCCGTTATGGAAAATAGATATGGGCAGGCTGGTGGGGGTCCAGAGCTGGCCACAAATGTGGTCAGAGGACAGGGAAGCCTGTCATATGAGGTAAGGCTGAGAGAACTGTTCAACCTTGAGAGAGGAAGGTTATGGGGAGACCTTATGTTCAGACCATTTGTCAGTATTTAAAAGGTGGCTACAAAGGAGAATACTTACTTTTTACAAGGTGTCACGTTGAAAAGACAAGGGGTAATGTATGCAAGTTACTCCTGGGGAGATTCTCATTGGACATAAGAGGAAAATTTTTCACCATGAGAACAATCATCCATTGGAATAACCCTCCCAGGAAAGTTGTGGACTCCCCAGCTGACACTTTTAAGATTGAGCTGGACAGGATGCTGGACCATCTTGGTTAGACTGTGGTACTGCCAAGAAAGATTGGGCCAGATAATCCTTGTGGTCCCTTCCAACCTTGTATTCTATAAGATATTTATGTGTGTATGTAGAAGCATTTTATAACTGATAAAGTTTACAGAATAAAACTCTAGGTTTAATAGCACTGACAAGAAATTTGACTTTTTCCCCGCTTCCCTCTAAAACTTTAGGTTACATTTTCAGAAGGTCAGGCCCTGTCCACAATCACCCTGACAATTCTTGCGGACAGTATTGCAGAACTTTCAGAGGCAGTGGAAATCATACTCACCTGTGTTACCACTATGGATGTTCAAGATGCCACAAAAGGAGCTGTCATTGATCCCGAAAGGGCAAGAGCTGTACTTAGCATTTTACCCAGTGACTCTCCACATGGTGTGATTGAATGGCACATGGAGTCTCTCTTTGTTAAAATCACAGAACCAGAAGGTAAGTCTGTTTCTTGATTCTTAGGAAAGAATGTATGTTTTTTCAAAGTCAGCATTATTGAAGTTATAACACTGGTTACATACATATATGTATATATTCTATATATATATCAGCAGTTTTTTATTAATTTTTAATGTATCAGCAGTATTTTATTATTTATAGCATCAATATCCCTTAAAATATGTAACTATGCTGTATTTCACATTGCATACATCAATATTCTTCAGCCATTTTTGTTTGAGAGGTAAGTTGCAAATCACTAATGCATAAAATACTTCTGTTTATATAAAAAGCAGAAGTTGCCCATTTAATGGGATTGCTATATTGTTTAAAATAATTTACATAGAAAGACTTTCCTCTTGAAGTGGCTCAAAAAGGGAAGCTTTTTGCTCAGAGGGCTAGGGGAAGGAAGGAAGCAGAGCAGGAGTGAATTCTACTTCACGAAAAAGGTGGTATTTTTCTGCTTGTAGTTGCATGTTTGATTTGGTTTTCTTTCCAGGCACAAGTTGAAAAAGATCTCCCAGGCAGTTGGCCAGAGGAGAATTGCCTTGATGCTCAGGCCTCTTCCCTCTCTCCTGGCTCAGGGAGCTAGCTGGCATTTTTCTGGGCTCTTCCCACAGCTATCTGATGGGCTAGTCATACTTTAACAACCCAGTGAGAATTTTCTAACAATTTAATATTCCGTCCATATTAAAAAATTAGATATACAAAAAATACTTTTTCCATCAGAGTATATTATCACCAGTAAAACATTCTAACATGTTTTATTTTCAGTTGAATTGGTGTTGCCCCTTTATTAGCACCTGGAAGTAACGTAAAGGGATTCTGTTGATTTCTTACACATTATAAACATTTATGCTTTGAAGTTAGGATTCAAGGAAGGTTCCTAGCTTCCACTGGTTGCACAGATTTTTTTTTTCCAATCTTTAACTGTTGTATTTTTAATGAATTATTCACAAGTTCTATCTGTGAAATAATACCTGGTTACAGTAACTAGTTTGAAGTATGAGCCTGTTTACATTTTATCTGTTTCTATTTCTCCAGTCATAAATGTACCACTTTTAGCCAGATTATATGTTTCATCATTTATTGGATAAAATTACAAATCTGCTTTCCCAAAAGGATACTGAGCCTGACTGATACAAGTCTATTTAACTTATTTGATATTTGAGTTAAGGAAATGTGATGTTTACAGCCAGAATGACTGCCCTCAATACCACTTTCTGTTAGAATCAATACTGATGACCTAGGCATGAAAGGCCAGGCAAATTATTGAGATGGAAGTTTTAAAGGATAACTGAATAAAAGTAGAAGTGTTGAAGTAATTATATGTGTAACATACATATAAAACTGTAGATATTCCATATCTTATTCTTGTTCTAGATCCAATTTTTCAATGCACAGTATCTTCAGATATAGATAGCTTTGTCTGTTCACACGAGTTGTGTGTGCTCATCTGCTTAAGCCCTAGAATTATCCAAGGACTGTTGTGTCACTGAGCAGAATTTAAGTGGGCTCTAGCAAGCAGCTCCAGTAGTTAGCTGAGCTGAAAATCAAGCATGCCAAGGGCTAAAATACGGCTTCCACAGGGCTCATCCTAGTCTCAGTTCTCTTCAACATCTTCATGAACGACTGTAGCATGAAGGGGGTGGGTCAGAGACAGAGATGACACCTAAAGTCCATGTGGTAACAGAGAGAGTTTATTGTTTGAATCCCTCTTTATAAAGGGGGTTTGAAATGCCCCAGTCTAGATAGCTCATTGGTCTGATCTTTTAACACTGCCCAGCTCCCAGACAAGTAAGATGTCTGCAGCTTAGGATGGAACGTAATTGGTTGAGGTTCCTGTCTGTCAACCCAGGGGCCAGTTTATAGAACTGGCTGGTTTTCTTATTTATATCCGAATTAATTGCCCAGTACAAGCCAGCTTGTACTGTGATATACTGTGAGAAGCGACTTGGATGCAGGACTCTTAGGAATACTAAGTTTGCTGACAACATTAAACTGGGAGGAGCTCCCTTGAGGGCAGAGAGGCCCTGAAGAGAGACCTCAACAAGTTAGAAAGACCTTGACAAATTACAGCATTGGGCAATCACCAACCATATGAAGTTTAACAAGGGAAAGTAACAGATTCTGCACCTGGGATGGGGCAACTCTGGATGTATGGTCAGACTGGAGAATGAGATTCTGGAAAGCAGCATCATGGAAAGGGACCTGGGGGTCCTGGTCAGTGGCAAGTTGAACATGAGCCAGCAGTGCCCTGGCAGCCAGGAGGGCCNAGGAGGAGACTGAGGGGAGACCTCATTGTAGTTACAACTTCCTCATGAGGGGAAGAGGAGGAGCAGACACTGATTGCTGCACTCTCTACTGCCCTGTGACAGGACTCAAGTAAATTGCATGAAGCTGGGTTCAGGCAGATTTAGGTTGGATAGCAGGAAAAGGTTTTTTACCCAGAGCATGACTGAACACTGGAACAGGGTCCTCAGGGAAGTGATCATATCACCAAGCCTGACAGAGTTCAAGAAGTATTTGAACAATTCTCTCAGGCCCATGGTGTGATTCTTGGAGTGTCCTGTGCAGGGCCAGGTGTTGGACTCTGATGATCCTGATGAGTCCCTTCCAACTCAGCATATTCTATGATTGTAAAACAATCGTATTTTGAGTTTTTTCCATCTCCTTACTATAGGGCAGGAGAATTCAACTATTGTTACTCTACAAATTGTTCGAGAACAAGGATTTGTTGGGGATCTTGCAGTTCAGTTAAGCACTGCGCCAAACTTTGAACTCCCCCCCTCCAACCGAGCAACAGAAAATGAGGATTATATACTGGAAAAGAAAACAGTAATTATGGCAGAGAATGCAACAACAGCTTCTGTCATTGTCATTATTTTGCCTGTGAGTAGCCTAACAACTTCTTGAGCTATTAATATCTTTTAAGGAAATGGAAATGGTACTGGTTTTATACTAGTAGTATGACTTCACATTCTAGAAATGGCTATGCTGGGACTCTTGCAGCCATCTCTTTCAAAAAAAATTTGCATACTCATCACTGGGAATGAGCCAAATTATTTGATTATAATCCCAAAATTTACTTATAATAATGGAAAAGATTATGTATATTCTTTAAATATGTTTAGAATGGAGATACTGATTTTCAAGTCATGGCTTGGTTTCTGAGATCTAGCTGAGTTTCTCATAGGTAGCAGTAACAGGTGACAGCCACCACTGCTTTTCACTGTTCTTGAAGATCTGGAATCTGACTTGTCAGCTTCGATTTCAAAATCTCAGCAAAAGTATCTTTTCATCTTTCATACAGTATGAAGCCAGGGATTTGTTATATGGTCCCAAATACTGAGAAGTTTTGAACAGTAAACAACCTACAAGTAGTCAACTGTATTATATTGCAATGTATCATTAAAAAAAAGACATTTAAAACTTTTTTTCAGGACAATATTCCAGAATTACAGGAAGGATTTATAATCAATATAACTGATGTGCAGTTGATCACTTCATCTGAAGGACAGCCAAGTGTGAAGAGGCTTGGATTAGAAGTAGCTGAAATAACAATTGAAGAAAATGACAATGCCAGAGGAATATTTAATTTTAATGTTACAAAGGTAAATAAGTCTAAATGAAAAACATGTAAAGTGGCTTTCAAGCAAGACAGTCTGATTTCTTAGATGACTTCTGAAAGTGTTCTGATTGGCTTTATGATAATAGATTGTTCTGGATAAAATGGCCAGATACCAGACAAACAATTCTTTCTTAAGAGTTTCATCACAAATAATACACAAAATTTATTATGGAGCTGGCAGTGCTGAAACCAATGTTATAAAATGTGATGTCAGGAGGTAATCTAATCCAGATTTTTGCTCAGAGCAAGGTCAATGCTAAGGCCAGACCATTTTACAAGTAGTTATGTATTTCTTAATTTATTTTTAACTGCAAGTCAACTTGGGAAAAAAGAAAAAAGAAAAAGTTTGTTGAGACACTCTGCAGTTTCTTTTTGAATATACAGGGTATCACTGGAGCTGTTTTTGGTTATGAGGTACCACCACCACAGAATGTACTAAAACTCCCAGTTGTTCGACAGGCTGGGAGGTTTGGGTCAGCAACTCTGTACTGGGAAGCCATTCTTTCAACTGCCAGCTTTGAAGACTTCACCCCGTCATCTGGAAACCTTACATTTGCAGATGGGCAGGTATTCACTTGCTGAAAGTTTACCTGACTTTGGGTTACCAGCTTAAGATATTTTGTGTGTTTTCCTCTAGGAGAATTTTCACGGAAAACATATTATTTATGGCCTTATGTATATGATTGATTCTCCCAGCTCCAGTTTTTTAACATGGAAAACCAGAATATTCAAAACCATTGACCAAATAGGCTTGTGTGTCTTTGATACTTTGGCCCGTGAGGACATAACTTCTAACAATAAACCATGTTACACTGAAAATTTGTTGCGAAATCCATCTTCACTATAAATTCTCAGA
>VXBC01012944.1:158885-186674 GCA_013399945.1 Ploceus nigricollis
TTTTTTTTTTTCCTTTTTAACATTTCTACAGGCTACAGGAGAAATAGAAATTACAATCATAGATGACAGTGAAGTTGAATTCCTTGAGATATTCAAAATTGCCCTGGTGAGGGTAACAGGTGGTGCAAGACTTGGGAATGACACCCTGGTAACTGTCGCTATTCCACCAAATGATTCTCCTGTTGGGATATTCAGGTTTGAAGAAAAGAATGTGAGTTTGATTTAGGCTGCACTCATTTCTGCTAAAGTTGGAGAATGGGTTTGTGTCACTAGCATATAGCTGATTTTTGCAAGCCTTCACTGCAGTAGAAGAC
Organism: Ploceus nigricollis; assembly: GCA_013399945.1. Taxonomy (NCBI): domain Eukaryota; kingdom Metazoa; phylum Chordata; class Aves; order Passeriformes; family Ploceidae; genus Ploceus; species Ploceus nigricollis. The sequence goes on from VXBC01012944.1 coordinate 159,200, forward strand.
GTGATTTCATTGAAATGTTATTAGTGCTTGTCTTCATCTAGCTGTGTAGGATGGTAGTAGCAGTGAAAGTGCTGCTGCATAAATATAGATTTCTGTGTGACTGAATCAATTTAATTCACTATACTAACAATTCAGGACATTATAGGTAGGATTTTTGATGGTCTGTGTAATAATCTGCATTACTGAAAGGAAAATTTGGAAAGCAATTACAAAGCATACCTCATCTTAGTTCTTGCAGTGCTTCTACTCTCCCTTTTGCTGGTGCTGAGCCTGCTGGTGACATTGTCTGTAATTGTTTTGGATCATAGTGCATACAGAAATCACTTGAATGACTACTCCTTGCTACCAGAATTCAACACTTTCCTTACACCTGTTACGTTCCTATCCATTTTCACTCCTATTGTTCAGAATTGTCATTGATATTTTCTGTTCTTTATCTTAAACATGTATCCATGTCATTTGACATTATCAATGCAGCTTTTGACTTTTTCAATACAGCCTTTCCCATATTCTCCTTTTTTTTCTCCATCAGGTAACTGTGAAGGAACCTCAGACACCTGATGACTCTGCTGCAATTGTTTTGCTGAATGTAAGTCGAAGTCAGGGAGGAAGAGGAGTAGTTACGTTGTTATGGATTCTCGAGGAAGCAGCCAGATATGATCTGACCCCTCTAAATGGTACCCTTCATTTCAGTGAGGTATTTCAGACATTGCAATAACTTATTTACTATTAGATTTATAAATATTTCCTTCTACTGGTGTGTATTTGTATGTTGTTACATGTTGATAGCAGTAAGGGGTTACTAAGTATTATACGCTAGAAAAAGGTTAGTTTGAACTGGTGGGGTTAGAAGTATTCAGGCTTCTTTCAAGATGTAATGGAAAGCTGACATGCTCTTCTAGTGCAGCATAAGGTAATCATCAGGAAGGTAGCTCTTCAGATCTCCACTGTTTTTACTATTAAGAAAGAGGAATTGAAATCTACTGAATGAAAATAATGATTACAGAAACACTTATTCCACTAAAGTCTCAAGCATCTTAAAAAGAAAATTTGTATTGAAAGGGTGAGAAAGAAAAATGAATGCTCAAAATCTGCAGATTAAAAAAAAAACCCAAAAAGCACCTTCATAACTTTCAAACTAGATGGTGTTATTTAATTCATATTTTATGGCAGGTTGCAACTCTGAAGTCAGAGTTAAATATTGGATACTGATACTATGTTAGTATTTATATTTTACAGTCAACTCAAAATATTGAATGAAGAAAAGTATTTTAACAGAGCATAATCTATTTTCTCTTGGTATAAACTTTTTTTTCATTAAATCAATAGGCATGCTGGTTCTTTTACTTTGAGTCAGCTGAAAAATAGATGGTTTTTTTTCTGGTAAAACCATCAGTATTTGGCAAAGTTTTGCTGTCGTTTCTCTACTGGTAGGCTTTGACATTTTGTCTTGAACATTTATATATGCTTGCGTATAAGCATAAAACTGTATGTGCATGGTATACTAAATTTATACCATGTGCTTGCCACTTCCCACTGACAAAAATGTGGATTAGGCAGAAATTCGACTAATATATCTGATCTTAATAATGTGCTAATCCTTACAATATGTGTGTACTATTGAATATGCAGTTTCTCTATAGAAAGTTTCCTCTAAGTTAAAAAAACATCTATGTGAGTACAGTTTCAAAGGAATTTCAATCTTTATTTAGGTGAAAATAGTGAGGGTATTTTTAGGGTGGCCCACAATGTTTGAGAGACAATTTTTACTGGTTATTAATCTGTGAGAAGAAATTTCAGCCAGATCAGATATCTGATCTTTTAAGATACTAAAGAACATGTCAAGCATTCTTAACACTTGATCTGTTAAATTTTTTTTTATTTTAATACTGTATTTTGTTTAATTTCATTTAATATATTAAATATATTGGAAAACTTGGAAATATATATTTAATATATATCCATGTCTTTCTGGTCTTTACATGATGCAGACTGAGTCCCAAAAACAGATTATTTTACACGCAATACAAGATGGTCTGCTGGAGGGGAATGAAACATTTACCATTCAGCTAGTCTCTACTGGTGATGCAGAGATATCCCCTGTAAATGGTAAAGAGTTAATTCAGTATCTTCTGGTTTTAGATGTTCTATATGAGAACTGTTCTAAGTCTGTTCATATTATTTTAGTCTGCAGTGCTTAAGTATTTTGTGGGCAGCTAGTTGGTCGCAATTTTGAATGTCAGTCTTTTTCCCTAAGTTCCTTACCTGAAGAAGTCAAAGAAAGTTCCACAGGCCCTCTATGAAGCTGATGTTTAACCACTCATGTCACAAAATTTACCAAAGGTAAATTGCTTAGTTTTCACTTACCATAAGAATTATTTTTCTCTTCATAGGTGTTGCAACCATCACTATTATGGGAGATGAAGGAGCTTCTGGGGTGGTTGGGATAGCCCACTCATCCAAGCATGTTTTGATTGGAGAACCTTCAGGAAGTTATAATGGAACTGCTCTTATTAGGTGGGTACATCTCTCATTTTTAAAAAGAAAGAGCAACAGCCCAGATTCAAAAGCTATTTGGCAATTTATTGAGTACTACATTTTATCATAATTTCTATAATATTTTAAAAACTAGGTGATTGGTTTTAAGGAGGGGTAGAATATACCAGGTGTGTATCCTTTCAGTATTAATGGGGAGGTCCAAATATTCCTCTCTGTCTTCAAGTTATTTACAACATTGATGCACCAAAGGAAAGAGGATCATAATCAAAGGAAAGGGGTAAGAAAATGTGACATTTGAAGGTGCTTTGTGCTTTCTAAAATTTGATTCAGGATTTGTGCCTGAATAGTATTTCAGCAAATTGTTATATTCTAGCATAAACAATATGGGAATGGGGGTTTTGGTGGAAACAAGATGCAATTGTTTTATTCAGTCAACTGAAAACAGAATGAACAGTTTTAGATTCTTAGAATAATCTTCTAAGAGCATTGGAAAAAAAGATTATGACACTTCCAGCAAATATAAAGCAGCAGATCACCTTCTGGTACTGGCCCAAGAAGCCCAAGAGACAAAAGAATGCTTTGTGCAAGATGCAGTTTAAGATTGTGTTATGTGCAGATTGTGCAGACACATCTTTATTGTGACTTACCCAAGCATTATGTTATTAGTAGGGTTTTAGACAAGTAGCAGACAGAACATATCACAGAAAACCTCAAAGAAGTATTCTGGTATTCTACATCTGCCTTATAGATTAAATTACCCCTGGCATTACCCTGACATCCAATTTCCCTTCTATTTTGCGTATCTATCTCTGGAAAAGCAGAATAGAACGAAGATAAATCAGTTTTCAGGTCCCATCTTTGGGCTACACATGGAAAGAAACTTGAAAGACCTCTTGGTAAAAATACAGCTGGAGATGCTTCCGAACACAGAGAAATAAAAGAGAACTTCAGAGATGTTCTGAAAATGCCTGAAAGGGAATTCTCATGTTCCTAATAGTGATTAAGTACATTAAAACTCAAGCTTTCATAGTGCTGATAACATTCCTTCCATGCACAACAGTATGATATACTATCTCTGTATTGGATATTAAATACTAAAGGTAAAAATAAAATCTGTGTTTGTGTCCTTACCTGCAGCCTGGTACGTGGCCCAGGGATTTTTGGGGACATCATAATATATTGGAATATAACACCTCCTCATCAGACAGAATTTATTGAGGTATCGGGGACTTTGACCATGCGAGATAGGCAGTCTGCAGCAGTTGTTCTGATACAGGTATGTGAGAGATCTGATACCAGTAGCTATTTCAAGTCGTTTCTTTTGTTTTCTTAGGATCTTGGCAAAAAATTATTTATATCTTTCTCTCTGGAAATGGTTTTAAAACCTTTTAGCTGTTGTTGGTTCTTTCCTGTAGGCTGTAGATGACAACTGTCCTGAGGAGAAGTATAACTACCAGTTTCAACTAACGAGAATCAGTGATGGGGGACTCATAAATGAATCTAGCAGCACAGCAAATATTACCATGGCCGCCAGTGATTATCCATATGGAGAGTTTACATTCTCCCGTGAGCTATTGCTAACAACAGAAGATGAAAAATGGGTATTTGATTAAAATTCTTTCTTTTATAAAATTACTGAGAGATAACAGCATTGCTGCTAGAATTATGTTCAGCTTTAGAAAGAAAAGAAAACAGTCTCTAAAGTGACTGTGGCTATCTGCTACATTACATGTACTTTGTACTTGATAAATTATAGTGTTGTTACCTGACAGAACCATTGAAAAGATGACTTTAGAACATCTTGTAAAGGCAACTGTAACAGAAAACAAAGCCATTTTTAAAAGAAAATATTCTCTTTCCCTCAGGTTAACATCACTGTTGTGCGTTCCAAGGGATCCTATGGCAGAGTGCGTCTTTGCTTTCAGATAATAAATGGGACTGCAAAGGAAGGAATGGATTTTACTCCCACAGTAAGGGAAATGGTGTTTGAACCAGGGGAGGAAAGTAAAATTATTTTGATTGAAATTTATGATGATGACTTTCCTGAAGGTCCTGAAAACTTTTCATTGATGATTACTGAAGTGGAACTCCAAGGAAGGTAAAGTTAAAATTTCCAGTTGATCTTTTACAAGCAGAAAAACAAATGAGAAAAACAAACTATATTTGGATTCTGATGTACCTGAATAAAGTCACTGCTAGACATTTAATCTGTTTTACTGTAAAATTTTGTAAGACAGTTATAATTGTAATCATAATAGAAAATGGGGTATGGTAAACCCAATTATTTTAACATTAGTATAAAGATGTTGCTGATTAAGATTTATTAAAACTTAAAATCCATACATTAGATACAAATTGCCAAGTTGCAAGAAATTTCATTAAAAAGATGAAATGAGAAGGAACAAATAAAAGATACACATTTCTAGTAATAATTCTTGCAAACGTAATAATATGAAGAAATGTGACAAAAAAGTCTTCAGTGGTAACTGTCTGAAAAGAAAGTTATTTGCAATAATTCAAAAATTGTCACACACACATTTTTATTCTTTCATACAAAGTTTAAAATGTATTTTTATGGTTTTTTTAATGTTCTTGCAAGTGGATTTGATTTTACTGTAAGGGAGAATGGTCTACAGGTGGATCAACCTCCAATAATAGGAAATATCTCGACAGTATGGGTCACTATTGCAAAAAATGACAATGCTGAAGGTATCATAGAATTTGATCCACAGCATGTCCTTCTACAGGGTAAGTTTACCGTAAGTTCTCACTATATTTTGGAAGATAAGGCTATGGCTTGAATTTTGAAATTACATAAGTTTTTCTCAATTATTTTTATAGTGGAAGAGGATGCTGGATTAATCATGATTCCTGTTTTGCGAAAGTGTGGAACTTATGGCAATGTCACGGCTGATTTTCTTTCTCGAAGTATTTCTGCACTTCATGGTGTTGACTACATCATTCATAATAATACTGTAATTTTTTATCATGGACAGAACCAGTCTTTTATTTACATCTCTATTATAAATGATGAAGAAAGGTAATGAAATTTTCAGATATTTATTCACCAATTTACTTCTCATAAAGTCTTTTTTAGCATGCACTCTATGCACATATGTGTGCATAGAGCTGGAATTGAAAAACAAATTTCTGCAGAGGTAAAAAAATAACCTAAGGGAGAAAATCACTTAAAGGGGAAAAAAGAAGATGTTATATTACAGTGTCATGGTTCCTGTTAAATAGTATGCAATGAATACAATTTTTAATTACATTATAAGAAATGCTGGTGTCAACAGTACTGATATGAAGAATAAAATATTTTTCTATATTTTTGTTTAACTTAATGCTAGTAGAAAATAGAATAATGATAGAATTGCAGAATGGTGATATATGAAATATTTTTATTTCAGATATCACCATTCTATGCAACTAGAAGGAATCTTCTGCACTGCACCTATGGAGATGATTTTTTTATTCCTTTAAACAGATCCAGTTGGATGCATGATTGAATTACTAAGTACAATTTTAATTTTTTTTCTTTTCTCTCAGATATCTCACAATGTCTTTTTTTTTCTGTGCAGTGAATTTGCAGAGCAATTTGAAATCCAACTGACAGGAGCCACCGGTGGAGCCGTCCTGGGGCTCCACCTGGTAAGCCAAGTCACCATTGCGAAAAGTGACTCTCCCCAGGGCATGGTCCGATTTCTCAACCAAAGCCAAATTATTCTTCCCAACCCTGATGCAACCACAGTGGTGTCGCTGGTGGTAGAAAGGACTGGGCGGTTGGTGGAGGCGCAGGTGGGTCTTGGTTGTAAAAGACTGAAAGTTTTCCAATGACTATGTCAAAAAGCTCCTTCATTTTGCTTTGAGAGCTTTCTTAGTGACTGATTTCTAATAGTATAATTACAGCTTTATAGTAAACATGAATTGCATATAGCTGCAGTATAACAGAAAATGTTGTTACCCTTTTAAAATCCTCTTTCTTCTCCTGCTTCCCTTCTTTTGTTATGGTATTGTGTACATTGTTTTGAACTAGCTCCTAATCCCACAAAAATTATAGTTAACTTCATGTACTACTACTAGTTTAATTTAATTCAGGAAATTGCTTGCTATGAGTTTTGTAGAGTATTTTTTTACTCTATACAGGCCGCTTATAAAGTGAAGATATAAATATAAAACATGGTGGATCTTTCACAGTCTTGTCAAATAATTGGAAAATTTGCATTGTAAGCCATGAACTCTTCTTCTCCGTATATAAAAATTGCCTCAGTCTTTGACTTTTTCTAGAAGTCATTGGAGAAAAGCAGAAAACACTTAAATTAACAAAATAATAATTGTCAAGTCCTGAATATATCCTCCTTAAAAGCAGTCTAACTTGTGGGAATTGCTGGAAATGCTGTAGCTTTTAATTAAGCTGAAGAAATATGAAGCATTCATAATTTTCTTCATAATCTGAAGAATTAAAAACTTCTATGATATTTGTCACTTTTAGACAACATCACACTTCAAAGAGAAATCGTTTTGATCATGAGTACTGATGTGGGAAGTTTTGCAAAACAAGTCATGAAAGAGAAGAGAAATAGACACTGGCCTTTGTGATTCTTGCTATATGTTAAAGAAATCTTAGTTTCTTTTCTATTACTAACATGTAGAATGTAATAAATTGGCATTGTGACTAGCACTTTAAAATTCCCATTTGTAAATTGACATGTTTACTTTTTCAAAGGCTTCTATATTTTGTCCCATATAATTAATTATGACTATATTGTATCCTGTATTAATAGCAAAGATTTAAACATACCTAAGTACTTTTGGTACTCTGTCACTTCTCTCCTTGGGATGCTGTTATAATGTATCACCCCTCTAAATCTGAAAGTGATCTCTTTCACAGATTAACTGGGACATTTTGGGACCCAATTCAGAAGAGATTTTGTCTTCTGTGAATAGTGACATTGGTGACCCTGTGAATGGAACACTCTATTTTGAAGAAGGAGAAGGAGGTCTGAGAACAATTAATCTACAAATCTATCCTCATGAAGAAGCTGAAGTTCAGGAAACCTTCATTATTCGACTGAGCCTTAGGAAAGGTGAAACAGAAATAGATTCCAAGGCCAACAGCATTACATTAATAGTAAGTTACTATCGCTTCTCTTTCTTCAGAGATTTCTGTTGATATTGGTATTTATTCATGCAAAGCTTTTAAAAATTAATCACAAGGATTACTTAGTCATTTGGCTTTTTTGACCTTTGTACTGTTTTGGTATATTATGTTCAATTCTGAAAGAAAAAGGGCAAAGAATCTATTAGTAAAAATTTGAATAAAAGTGGTGAGCTGGCTCTCCTATTTGCAGTTTTCTATAGTTCTCTTTAGAGAGAACATGGATTGAGCCCACATTTCTATGTGTCAATATGTTTGTCATCTGTTGTGGCTTAAACCAAGCTGGAAATTAAACCCCACTCAACTGCTTCCCTTCCCCTCCCCCCTCTTGTGAGAGGGAGACAAAAAGCAGAGTTTCTGAGTCAAGATATGAAAAATTTACTTGAAAACACCAATGAGATGAGAAACAAACAGTAACAGCAACAATATTAATAACAAAGGTATACAATAGAGAGAGTGATTTGCACACAAAAAAGTGCTCAACACCAAAGCTCCACCGAGACAAAGACAAAATGTCTTTTTCCCCTGAGCAAACAAAAACCAATGATGAACCAATCATCCTCACACACATTCCTCCTCAAACCCTGAGACTGTGAAAAACAATGATGGACAAACTCTCCAGGCTGGACCACTTGGCCTGCACCAGCCATCATATGTGTGTGGTAGATAAAAGTGATCTGGACACGCCCATGCAGCACCAGGCTCCGACCCCTCAGCAGCTGCAAGTAGGACATTGTCACTCTTGACATCTCTTCAGAGGAAGGGAGAAAATCTGACTTCTCATAGTACAAGAGAAATGCAGATGTTTTTGAGAGTTATCACAGACAAATCAGTGCTCTAGGGATACTGCAACTAAGGAAATATTTATAAAGCTGCGGTAAGAAGCCCTCAAAAGAATCTCTCCTAGAAATAGTATTTTTATTTTATTATCTGGTCTGTGAGGTGTTGATGGAATTAGCTCTTATTTCCACAGTCCCCTTCAGGAAGTCATGTTACCCCAAATTCTTTTTGCAGCTAATGGCTCATGGAGATGGATGTGGATGAGCTCTCTTTCCCATAGTGCTGAGTTTGCAAACAGATAGTGTTAGAAGAGTTTCTGTATACTAGCTCAAGGTGCCTGAGCATTTCCTGCTTTAGAATCAAAATATTCAGATGTAGCATTTGAAATAAAACTCTGTTCTTTTCCTTCTTGGACAGGGGAACTGAAAACTGAAAAAGGGACATTCAAAATTTTCTCTGTTGTTTTTAGAACTAACAGATATGTGCCCCTGTAGCATTTAGCAGTGAAAATCTCAGTAATTTGAACAAGAATACAACTCACACTACATTTCTAGTTTTTTAAATGTTTGTTTACCTTTTTACAGATAGAGAAGTTTGGTGATCCAAATGGAATTGTACAGTTTGCTCCTGAATCATTAACTGAGAGTAACTATGCAGAACCCTCAGGAGACGAAGGGCCAAAAAATATTACACTGTTTGTCAAACGAATTCAAGGCGTTCTGGGGAACATAACGGTATTCTCACTCTTTTCCTAATAAACAATGTAATCTGAAATCGTCGTTGGTGTTGATGTATGGGAAAATATCTCATTCTCTGCCTTTCAATTGCTTGTTTCTCAAATTAATTTTTTTTTAATGTTGCCTTTTAGATGGAATTTAGGAAAGGCTTAGCCCTAGTACTTGTGGTTTGGAGAGTAAAATTCAGTCTTCCCAGTCAGGGGAAATAAAAGAAAAACAATACTGCTCTCACTTTCTTTCTCTCCCAGTTTCTTTTGATGGGAGAACGAAGAGACAATACTTTCATAGTGAGTTGTCTTTGATATCATCGTACTTTACTTTTTTAAGACAGAATTAGACTTTTCTGAACCATCATGCACATTGGTTTTTACCTAAAGTTGTTTAGGAGTCAGCATTTTAACAGGAACTAATTTAATTTAAAATAAATTGATCAATTAATAGAAACATCTGCTGTGTTTAATGAGAGTTCATTCCTTTCTTATGTGAGGAATACTGGAAACAGAAAAAACAGAAAGGGTGTTTTGGTGAGAAAAGAGAAATACTTTTTGAAAAATGTTCTTAAATTCCACATAGTTTTACATAAATCTTCTGAAACTAGACAAAGGGAATATTTATATTCTTAACACTGTTAATGAAATAACACACTCTGTTGAAAGAAAGTCTGTGTGACAGGATATTCTTCCTATGCATACCCAAAACAATTGTTATTTTACCTATTTAAAAGCAGTCTGTTCCATATCCTCTCTATACTGCATCCTGAATTTGCAAGTTTCTGACTTTGTAGGTAATTTTTCTTTCTTTTATGGTTTGCATTTTCTATACAAATTTCAGGTTTACTGGGAAATATGTAGTGAATCTGACATCACAGGTGACTTTCTTGAGACAGAGGGATCTGTTGTCATTGCTGACCAGCAGAGTACAGCTGAGATAATTATCTACCTGTTACCTGATGATGTTCCAGAACTGGATGAAAGCTATGAGGTACAGCTGATTTCAGTGGAAGGTGGAGCAGATTTAGACCATGAGAAAGGAATTTCAAAGATCACAGTGTTTGCAAATGATGATCCTTATGGAGTGTTCGCCCTGTACTCTGATCGGCAGTCAGTGTTGGTAGAAGAAGCCCTGGATCGATATGTTCAGATTAATGTAACTCGGCATGCTGGGGCATTTGGAGAAGTAATGGTTGAGTACCGTGTCATATCCCTTCATGACGAAGCACTAATTGAACCTGAGAATGAGGTGGGATTCCTCACAATAAAGGATGGTGCCAGCTTTGGAGTAAAAAGAGTGCCAATAAGCAACCAGGTGTGTATTACTCTTTTAGCTCCTATGATATCTGTTGTTTCCATTTGCTTCACCACAATACAAATAAGATAAAACACTCTCACTAGTATCAACTGTGAAGAAGCAGAAAATAGAGTTTTGGTGTTATGAACTTCCTCTTTATGGAGTAGAACTGGATCTGAATATCAAATTTTCTGATAGTAATTGCAAAATCACTGCTATGCATGTGTTCAAATATATTATGTTTCCTTACATTGTTGTTTTGTGTTACTATGAGTTCAATATCTTACTATTATATGAATGCAAATATTTTCTTTAGCTCCTTTGGATTGTAAATAGTAATCTGTCATTTGTGACCAATGAAGAAGAAGATAAATGTACCTGCAGTCTTCTGTGTTTCCTTGTTGTTTGTCATTATTATTACAGTCTTATATCCACTCTTACATGCTCTTACAACCATCTTAAATATTTTTAATCCTAAGGATTAAAATCAAACCAAGGCCCAGTGTGTCAGATACAACTTTTTAAAATGGCAATAGTTGCTTTACAAACTCATATTCCAGCAAACTGCTGACAAATTACTTTCACAATATTGATGGCTTAACTGTAATTCTTGGAGAAACATAATCAACAAAACACTTGTCTTGAAAATGCTGCTTTGTATGTAAGCAAACAAGAATCTGCAGGTTGCTTTGTTAATTATTTGCACTGTTGGATCATATGTTTTTAGTGGAATTAAATTTCTACCTTTTTAATTAAATTCTCTCTCTCAAAGGCATTTATTTTACTGGGCTTGAATTTTACTCTGGAACTGACTAATGTAAGCCTGGTTAGGGGAAGTGCCAAGGATGTGCCTAAAATATTAGGAATAGCAAAGTCTGCTGTGCTGCTTATTCCTGAGGAAGCTGCCAATTCACAGGTCAGTAGCCTGGTTGTGGTGTCATGTTCCTACCACAGAAGAAAGGTACACTCCACTGCAGAAGAGACCTGTTATAAGAACTCAGTGAAGTTTTTATTGTAATCAATATGACGGAAGAGATCATTCCTGTTATTACTTGCACTGTACGTTATTCTTTCCTCTGATAAAAATTCTTATAGAAAGATTTTAATACAATTGGAAAAGGCCTCTTCATCTATAAAATGTAAGTAGTGTAAATATTTACATGAAAGGGGAGTTCTAAGACTGAAAGAAAAATAAGTAAATCTGGACAATGTTTCTATAAGTATGGCAGCCCCAAAGCAGATAATAGCATGTACTCAGTATTAGGTGCAAAAAGAGATGGAGTATATGTTGGGTGTTAATGCAGATGTCAGTAAATTTGGTAATCATTGAGTGATAAATTTTCCATTTGTCTATTTTGTATGAGAGTGAGAAAAGATAATTTGGCTACTTTTGATATGGTATATGTGCTACCATTCCCTTTTTTATGTCAGGCAAAGGCATGATGAGGTTTTAACTCTAGCATTTTATTGAAATATTTATTTAATTATTTTAATTATCTTGAAGCATTGTTGTGGTTTTTAATTTACAATGAAACTTAAGTCAAATTGTCTTTCTGTATACACTGTTTAAAGAAAGACTGTTGTATACCGTATATCCATTTATCATTGCTTTTAGAATATATAAATTATCTTCACTCCTATTTGCTGCTCAGAGAAAAAGAAAAGTACATCACAGTAGCAAGAATAATTTTGTGTACAGTGTCATGAGGCAACTGACTTTTCACTGGATACATAATTAATAACTTATTTTAGACCTAATTATATGTATATATCTATATATGTAGAGAGAGAGTAGTACAGTTATTACCTGTGAGCACTGAGGGCAGGCTTGATTTATTTTTCTTCTAAACAAGAGACACAGATTGTATTCACTGATTTCAGTACTGAAATGTCAGTCATACTTGTTCCTTTTCCCTGGCAATCCAATTGCCAGAAATCTAAAACTTGCAAGTATTGTTAAAGAGCTCATATGAGCTCTTTCAGGAGAGCATATTCATATGTCTATAGATACATGCACATATATTTATCTATATGCATGTATCCTTATTGTAAGATGTACCTTTTTACAAAAGGTACTATGCTTTCACGTATGTTATTGTCCATTTTTATTCCATTTTCTGATAAAATCTACAATGTTTCCACAGGTTGGCTTTGAATCTGTGATATTACGACTTACAAATGTTGTAGCAGGGACAGGCCATGCTGTCATAACCAGAAGAGGAGTTTATGGCTCTGTAATAGTTAGCTGGATTTCAGGATGCCCACCAGACCTAGTCACTGACTCTGTTAAACTAGGCAATATTACTCCTCCATTTGGTGAGTAATTGCTGCAACAAGTTGTGTAGAGCTACAAGGACAACAGCTTTACAGTTGCCTAAGTGATGATAACACCTTTTAGTTATTTGTACCTTTGCATGTTTCCATTATTAATGAAGAGTCATTAGAATGAAACCGTGTGATCCAATTTTTCTCTGTAAGGGACATATTTACCTTATGAGAAAAAAACCAGCTTTTCTTCATAGACAGAATGCTATGCCCCTGAAGGACAGCTGTCTATAGGAAAGACCCTCATCATGAAGATTTCTTCACCTCAATAGAGTGGAACTGTGACTAAAGTCCCTATGTCAGTGTATTTCCAGGTAAAAATAGGATTCCTGTTTAGTGATTTTGACTGTCTCAATCATTCTCCTTTTAGGTACTGTTGTATTTTCCTCTGGGGAGGAAAGTAAAGTGATTTCATTTCAGGCTACTCCAAGCCTAAATAAATCTGAGACATTTGCCATCATTTTAACAGCAGTGCACAGCAATGTGTCTGGTGGGGCTCGCCTGAGGTAAGGACATTATTTACACTTTTGAGTTGCACTGATGCTGTAAGAATTATGACATGTATAGAGGCATATACCTCGTACAAATCCCTATTAAATTATAGGGAGCAGGCAATTTGGAGTTCCTTTTTTGATAAATTTCTATGTCATGTCTCACATGGAAAAAAACGTCAGTACTGCAGATTTGATCTGCCCGGAACTGAGGCTTTTCTTCAATTCCAGTCTGTTTCCTGGCATTGGGATCTGAGATACCTAGAATGATGGAGACAGTTAGGAAAGACAGTTAGACTGAAGAACCAAGATCAATAGTTTTAACCAGGAAGCTGAAGAATGAAATAAACTGTTAATTTTCAGTGTCCCTAAAAATCCATATTTAGAAGATCTTAGGTGACAACCATTATTTAAAAGAAATCAAATTAAATAAGAAATGCTCTAAAAATGCTTAATTTATATTAACCCCCCTTTTTATTCTGAAAAATCAAAACATTACATTCAATATAGTTTTTTGTCTCACTTAAATTATCTGTTCTTCAAACTATCTTCACTCTTCCTTATTGAAGATGAAAATTTATAAAAAATGGACATAGAGTGACACTGTAGGAAGAAAGGTCACCATGTTAAAATTGAACTGGCAAATCTGAAGGAGGTCAGGAGTGAACTACATGCCTAAATTCCTCAAACTGACCCTTTCTCCTAGGTTTGTCCATCCTATGGACTTGAGTCCTCAAGCACATGTTTACTGTGCAAGTCAAATACCTTGAGTGTGTGAGAGTAACCTTTCCTAGAAAACTTAAGACTGCATTCCACAAGACATAAAGCTCACAATTATTTTGAAGATTTTTTGGCTTTCTAAGTGGTGGAAGGCTCTCATCTGTTAGCCAAATCCACTCACTGTAATTGTGTCATTTGGTAGCCTCTGGCATTGAATAATGGTTCAGTTCTAGAGAGAAGGGGATGACACAAGATTTAGCAGAGTCAGTCTAATATTTTGTAATAAGAAGGGAATATATTTAATATGAACAAAATAAAGCTTAAATTGATATTGATAACAAGACTCAGATCTGAAAAAAAAGTACTTTGGGTAATATTGTAAAGAGGTAGTATTTCAAAGCCTCACTGTATATTTTAAAATAACTTCCTGTCCTTCTCTAGCTTCCTGGCTAAAACTGTAGATCTGCTAGCATCTGTCTACTTCAAAGCTTTTCCTTGCTACAGGAGGTTTGTTCAGTGTTTAAAACTGGTATTACTTGTAGTGGCTATATTATATTCCTGTATTATGTCCATGGTAGGAAGATCTACTTTTCTTTGCCTCTCCATTTTGTCAGGAAGACCATATTTATGTATCATTTACTCAGTATCCTCTTCTGACTTAGGATGCATTAGGCCTGTGGAGGGCTACTCAAACATTACAAAAGCATTTTTTAGGGAACCTCTGTATGTCTTGCTTTGTATGATTTCTATTTCTTCTCTCTACTGTTACACATTTTTTTAATCCACTTTCTTACACCCATCATTGATTGCTCACTGAAAATTATTATGCTTGATTGTTTTGCTTTTCATTATTTATATTTCTCTCTCAATGTGACATTGTTTCTGTTTCAGATCAGGATTTACAATAGCTAAAATTGAGCCAATGGGGATCTTCCAGTTTGATCTTAACTCAAGATCAGTTTCAGTTGAAGAAGATGTCCAGGTAGTCAGACTACATGTCCAAAGATTGTTTGGTTTTCAAAGTAATCTCACTAAACTGACATATCAGACCATTCCAGGAAGTGCCAAACCACTAGAAGACTTTATACCCATCTACAATGGAGAGCTTATGTTTTTACATTTTCAGACAGATGCGGTGATAGAAATATCAATAATTGATGACGCTGTGTCTGAAATACAAGAATTTTTTTTTGTAAATTTGACTTCTGTGGAAATTCTGGATGTTCAACCTGCAAACCTTGACTGGAGTCCCCGTTTGAATTCAGCTTTCAGTGTTGCAACAGTTAATATCCTGGCTAATGATATTCATCATGGAATACTAAGTTTGGGACCAGAATTTATTTATGTTGAAGAAGATACAAACAACAATACCTCCAACACAGCAGTGCTTCAGATCAGAAGGACCAAGGGATTTACTGGTGATATTAAAATTACTGTTAAAACTTTTGGGGGAGTGAGTGCACAGAGTGGAGTAGATTTGTATCCTTTTGGAAATGTTTATGGAAAATCAAACTTCACATGGGCAATGGAAGGAGAAGATTTTGAAGAACAGACAATCTCTCTGACTTTGCTGGATGGAGAAACTGAAAGCCAGGTGTCCATAAAAATTTTTGATGATGATGAGCCTGAAGGACAGGAATCATTTTATGTTTTCCTCTCAAATCCTGAATATGGAGCTCAGATTGTGGAAGGAAAGGATGAACACGGATTTGCTGCTTTTGCAATAGTAACTATTGCAGGTAATTGTTTCCCCCAGGAAATGAGTAAATATATTTGAATTAAATAACAGTAAATAACTTTATATTCTCATAGCAATTTTTGTGTAAAATTGGAATTCTGTATGATAATAAGCAGGGTATTCTATTCCCAAATCTAACATTTTCCAGATGAGAGGAAGCATCTAATGCACAAAGCCCACTTAGCATCCTTTAGCAGTGTAACTCAAAATAAATCTATAGATGCTGCTTATCTCTGTTCATGTCCTTTATGAAGGGAGAACAGAAAAAAACAGTTTGTAAATGGGAAAAAATTATTTGTAAACAAAAGAAGTCCTTATATGAACTGTCAAGAGTCAGAGTCCCAGATTTCCATGAGTTAGGTGATCAGTTGTTCTGATTACATGGCTCTGTGATGTCTGTTGAGAGGTCATCATGAGGATGCTGCCTGTGGTTCCAAGCAGGACGTAGTACAGGCTGGATACATCTGGCAGGTATCCAATGTGTCCCATTGTCCGTTGAAATGCTCTAATATCTCTGTCCCTCGGTAATAAGACCTCAAGGACCCTCACATGCATTGATGAGGATGTCTCTCACCATTATCTTGGGTTTGAGCAGCTGAACATCACAGGATGATGGTAGTGATAAGAAGTAATTTAAGTTAACTAGATTTTTGGTCTTTTCTAATACTGGTATATGTTTGATTGAAAGACATAAGAACATGATAGCGCCCAGGACTTAAAGGGGGGTGTACATTCACCCCAACTTTTTTCCCCTTTCCTTTTTTTTAATAACTAAAATAGGAACAAAACATGGACTTTTGAACAACTTTAATAAGGTAAGAGTTACAACTGTGTATATGTTTTACTATTACCTAGGGTCTGCTATTTCTGAGGGGCTTCTTTTTCTCAATGAGGACTTGAAAGAACCTCTTCCAGATGAGGCTTCCTCATTTATCTCAAAGTAAAAAAGTTTAGCTTTTGCAAAGTTTGCACAGAATCATCTATGTTTAATAGTATATTTTTCCTTTACCAGGCAGGTTCGGGGCTTGATAAGGGCCAAGAACTTAGTTGGGAAGGTTTTCCCTAATTATATTTTAGAAAACAAGCTTTTGTTAATATCCACTGCAAAAATTCTTTAACATGAACAACTTATGAATAATTAAAGAAATATAGGTATTTCTTTGTCAGTTATTATGGTAACTGTGCAAGCAATATACTTTTTTTCCTTTTGCTAGAAGTTAGAAATTTGTTATTGACTTCAATAGGTGACTTTTAGCTTTAAAATGATGACAGGTGACAAATTTTCAGTTAGAAAATTTTGCAACTGACCTTTGCTTATGACATTACTAAGTTAGTATTTTTGTGTTTGCTTTAATGGATCTAGAATGTTAGAACGAACAAATTCTTTTGAGTTTTTTAGGTTAATCTAATTCGTATGCTGCTTGAATTGTGTCTATAATTAATATTAATAAATTTTGTATTATAAATCCTAGGATATATTTAATAAACAGTTGTCCATATTTGAAACATAGACATAATACCTTACTAGTAACTGTAACAGAACTGGCTAACAGAGACCTATTAATTTTGGTTTCAGCACATGTAAACAATAATAACAAATATTGTACTATGAATTCTAGGACATATTTAGCAAACAGTTGTGCATATTTGGAACCTTTGTGTGACATCTTTACTATAACTGCGATAGAATTGGTTAACATAGTTACGTTATATGAGTCAGTTTCAACCTTAGCACATGTAAATGTTGCATTCCTCTCT
This sequence comes from Ploceus nigricollis, assembly GCA_013399945.1. Taxonomy (NCBI): domain Eukaryota; kingdom Metazoa; phylum Chordata; class Aves; order Passeriformes; family Ploceidae; genus Ploceus; species Ploceus nigricollis. The sequence goes on from VXBC01012944.1 coordinate 176,693, forward strand.
CTTGAGGAAGGGACTATCAAACTAGCCTGATCTTGTCATTCATTTAGTATCAGTTTGTAAGAGTCTGTAGTGTATGAGAACCTTAGTAGTGGGGCGGCTGTGGGGCTCTTCTGAGTTATGTGGGGTAGGAACTCGTCACTGCCTTTGTTGGTATTGCTTTGGCTGGTGCTGTTAAGTTCCTTTGTTTGCCACTTCACTGCCCACACACAGGGAGCTGCTGAATTCCCGCCGGGCTTGGTGAGAGAATGGCGCGCTCTTGGCCGCCAAGTGATGGCTGTGCCATGCGGCCAGCACCATTTTTTCGGGCAGGCTTGGTTGCTGTTGTTCCCACGGAACCACACCCCCGCATGCCTTTTCCCACTGCCTTTTGCTTGGCAGGCCCCCTACACATGCTCTGGGAAACTTAAAATTGATGATCGGAGATGTAGAATAGCTTGGAGAGGCTGCGGCAGTGGCAGGATCGGGCAGGGCTGCCGGCAACAAAGCAGCTGCACCGTTCTCATGGCATTCCGCAGGAGGACAATGGCTTTGGCAATCTCTGCTGGTATCCCTTGTGTCCCTTGCCAGCATGTATTCCAAGGAAGGCTGTAGCTCCAGCAGAGGTGGTGCGGCAAGGATAGACTCCCCGCTCCCAGGCACGACGTCTCCAGCAGTGTCTGCTGATGTATTTCCCAGGCCCGCCCATGGAGGCAGGGTCGGGGGTGGGGCCACACCCACTAGAGGCACAGCTGTGCTCCACGGAGGTTGGACTGGGGGTGGTGCCCCGTTTCCCAGTGTGGTTTTGGAGCTTGTCTGAGGAGGAGGCGGCCCTGGCGAGCATGTGGTGGTGGGGGGTATCAACATGGCAGCAGAGGGTGGAGCGGGAGCGGCCGCCATGTAGTCTGGCCCCGTGGAGCCCGGTGGCATTGTGTGCCCCCCCGAGGCGGTGGCATAGTCCATCCCTGCATAGCAGCTCGGTGCAGGCGGTGAGGGGGTGGCTCTGGGGAACAGATGACACTGCAGGATGGTCCCGGGGTGCTCAGCCCTTGTGATGGTGCAGCTCAAGCCGGGACAGCAGCCTCGCACAGTTGCGTGGGGGCCTGGCGCCGCACAAAATGTCTGTGGTGTGGCCACAGGGCAGCTCAGCCTGGTGCAACAGCTCTGTGGAGGCATGGAGCATCCCAGCACCAGCAGAGCTGCACAGCTCGCCGGGGCCATGGCAGACTCCTTTACTCCTTGTGACTCGGTTTCGTAATCCGTTTCGTCACCTCCCTGGGCATTGTCAGCAGCTTCGGTGTGGGCAGTCCACCGATTCTCTCACTTTGCCAGAGTCCCCCACGCCCTGGGGCAGTGCTGCTCACCACAGTCGCCTCGCAGTGGCCGGTCGCGGTCCCACTGCAGCAGGGCATGTCCTCGCAGAGGCTGGAACCGTCTGGTGCTGGCGCAGCGGGGCACAGAGGAATGGCCGGTCTGCCACCCAGCGCGGCTTGGCGGTGCCGTGTCTCCCTGCCAACTTGCCTTGCGGGGGAACACCCGCCTGGCAGCGTGTCCCGGTGTGGGGTGGCCCCGTAGCTCTGCGCAAAGGCAGAACGCCCGGTCAGCATATTGTCCCTGTCTGGGGCGGCTTTTCAGCTCCCCATGGCGGTTTTGCAGCGGTCTGTGTCCACTTTGCCTGTCCTGCTTCCGCGCTCATTATTTAATTGTTTTAATAAGTCCAGGATGATCCTCCATGGCCTTTTAACATCCATGGCAGTGTCATCACCAATGCAAGTATCGTCCAGCCTGCTCCCGATTTGATAAGTCTAATGAGGTCCCTTCGGACACATCCAGTTCACGGCTTTTGCACCATGTGAGCAGGGCTAGCAGAGGCCGCTTGTCGTAATTGATCTCTCTTTTTTTAAGAAAGAAAGTCCATACCTTCAGAACGGGGTCTTCTGGTGCAGAAGTCCAGGCCCTCATGGTCCCAGCGGTGATTCCAATCCACAAAAATGGGGTTTGAAACCACGCAGCACTCTGCTGTCTACAGCCAGGATCTCACAGCAATTTTCCATTGCCCATGGTAATTCCACCACTATACTGCTGTCTCTCCAGCTTTCTCCAGCTACTATGCTGTTTAAATTTGAATTTACCGGCTTTCTCCAGCTATTATGCCGTTCAGTCTCCCCTGCTCTGTGCGCAGAAAATGGCTGAGCTGCATCATGTCACGGGCACTTTGTGTAACACGCATGTGGTGGGTCAGAGAAAGAGACGACCACACACCCAGTGTTCGTGTGGCAACAGAGAGTTTATTGGTTCAACTCCTGTTTATGAAGGGAGTTTGACTGGACAGTTCATTAGTCTGATCTTTTAACACGGCCCAGCTCCTGGACAAGTGAGATGTCTATAGTTTAGGATGGAACGTAATTGGTTGAGGTTCCTGTCTGTCAACCCAGGGGCCAGTTTATGGAACCGGCTGGGTTTCTTACTTATATCTGAATTAATTGCCCAGTATGAGCCAGCTTGTATACTGTAACAGCTGACCATAAGTGTTTTTGTTAGAGGTGGATTAGCATTGCAGGCTCATTTGTTTTTTTGCCATTTTCCTGGTTCCAACCCTTCCCCCTGGGATGTGAGATTTCCATCTCAGTAGATCCGTGACTTCCAAGTTCAAAGAATAAATGGGATACTTTATGGTACAGACCTGTGATTATGAGAAGAGTCACCAATTAACTTATGGTATGAAAATGAAAGTGTTCAAGAGGAACCTGTTATAGAACTTCTGGGCTTCCATTGTTTGTTCACAGTACTGTACAAATGATCGTTTCTCACTGTCCTCTAGTGCTGCATTCAGACCAAAATATTTTCTATAACTGTAAATAATGACCACTTATTGACAGTTTATAGCAGAAAAAGATCACTGCCTTTTTTTGCTTGGTTTGTTTCTGAAGACCAGATGATTTGTATTTTGCCACTGCAGGTACTTTGCCTTCTTGGGATCCAGAATATTTTAAGCTTATTTTAATTTTTCTTTTACCTGTTTTATTTTTTTTTTCCTTTTCCTAACTTAGTCTATGAAACATGATTTTGAAAAAGAAACTGTCATGGGACATTTGAATACAAGAAGACATAGTTCCTACTGAGACCATAAGATTACCTAAAAGAGGAGAGACATAAAAATTTACTGACCCATTATTTAAATAATGCACTACAGCAGCAGTGCTTGATGGGAGACAGTGAGTGTAAGTTGAAATGAGATTTAGCCTGGGCATTTTTTTCTATTGCGTATAGAGAGCCAGTGGCGCAGGTTGCCTGGGGAGGTTGCATGGTGTCTCTCCATCCCTGGAATCTTTTCAAGCCCCAAACCTCTGAGGCATCTGGTCTGGTTTCAGAAATAATTCAGCTTTGAGAAGGTTGTTGGACTAGAGACTTAAAGGGCCCTTTTAACCTGAATTAAATTGGCATTCTGTCAGATGTATTTCACATACTTTGTATGTATTTTTAATTTAAGTCTTTCTCTTTTACAATGGATGGAGTTTGTACAAGTAGAATAAACAGTTTCTGTTTTCATTCTTTTCTACCTGCAGTGTAGTCATCCTCTGCTTCTGGGGATGGATGACAGGAATTAGCATACTTAGTCACCAAGAAAGAGGTTTTCTTTCAGTCACTGTGCTATGGTGAGAAAGTGATGTCAGAACTCCAATTTCCCCTAGCTTTTAGATATCCTGTTAGGCTTAGCAACTGAATATAAACCAATATAATCTGCAATATAGATTAAATTTTAGAAAGAAGTTCGGCACTGGAACAAATTTTAGGCTAACTCAGTTTAGTCTAATCGAGAAAGTAAGATCCAACATTACTGGGAGTTTTGTGTATTTAGTCTTAAGAAATCAGTGTGGGTATTGAGAACTAGGATTAAACTGTGCTGCTGGATGAGTGTAGGAAGCAACCAAGATCATATACAAAACCAGATCGTATGAAACACATTCTCTTCATTTGCATTACCTGTAGAATTTACCATGGAAGTAACCAGTTCCCTGGGTATGCATGTTAACTGTCACATTGCTACTCCCACGCCTGCAAGGACAGGCAAGGATTGCAATGGGTCAGCTCGGAAGAAAAGCAGGTGACAGGTCTTAGGTGGAAAATCCGAGGGTCCTTTATTCTTCTGCCGCAGTAACAGGAGTGCTCCCAAATACAGCCAAACATTAAGACCTTGAATAAGGGGCAATCCCTATTTATATACACTAACATGGAACATTCTGAAAAATGGGGCACTGTAACCCATATTAGCATGGTAACTCCCATGATCCCGTTGGAAAAAACTTCAACTCTCCCTAACTTGAAACAATGTCCCCAAACTTACGGTATTGCTTTCCATGGCTTCAGCTTGATCCTGGCTATGGTTGGCTTGCTGGCCAGCCTAGGCTACCAGACCCCCACAGTTAACTGCAGAAGTATATGTATGCACACACGCTGGAATTTGAGCTTGTATTGAATACCACAGAAGTGTATTAATGTGCTCTAGAGTTATACCCACAGTACAAAGTTCAATAAAGTTGGAACATGAGACAACGTATTGAGGAGGGTTGAATATTTGTGCATGCACATAAGCAAACATACAGTTTCTGTTCATCTTATTATATATATTGACTTTTAGTAAGTACTGGGGTGGAAGTAGATTGCCTTTTCAATTCTAGAGTAAAGCCATCACTACCTGCAAGGACAAATCTTTGAGAAGCAATATTTGATCAAGCACTGTGAAGACATTAGTTTTCCCTCATTAACACTGGGAATTTTTATCTTCCACTGCTGTTTTTCTGAAGTTACTTGCATTCCCCTGAGAAAAATGTGGTGTTTTGCAGCTCACTATTTCCACATATAGAATAAAGATGCAAGAGAATAGCTGATGTAATAATCTATGAAAATGGATGGGTTCACCGACATCATAGATAGGATGAACAAGGAAGCTTAGGTTACATCACTGGAAGCCCATCTTTATCACATTACCTACTTTATATGTTGAGGCCCATTTCTGTTCAGACATAACGTTTTAAGATTTATGATAAACATAGCTGGAGTGAGTATCTCATAAGGGCATTATAAGGAAGGCTTTTGAGATTGTTTTGGACGTTACTGTAACACTTCGTCTCTTGAAGTCAAGGGACACAGAGTTCAGTCACTTTGTTGAATGCTGCTGAAAATACAAGCTTACATGCAAAAATGGTGCCAGGACTCTCATAAGGAATTTACTTCCAAAAATAGTTGTTATTATTCTAGTGGTTAAAATAAAATTTAGAAATTCTAAATTCTAAATTTGAAATTCTAGAGTGTAAGAGTGTATTCTAGAGTGTAAGAATAGAAATATTAAGAGAATTGAGGTCTCCTGAAATAGTACTTTACAGCATGCTTTTGATACCTGACTGTTTGGAGTTTTAGCAGTTGTGCATATTAAAAGTATAATTTACTCTCAGCTTAACTTTCTGGCTTTTTACTTTCATGGACTATTTCTTACACAGGAAGCGATCTCCAGAATGGCATTTTGGGATTCATTCCAGAAGTACAAAGTGGCCTGATACTTGATGAAGACTCAGAAAAGAGAGAGGTGCTGCTGACTGTCGCACGGCAACCAAACAGGTGCAAGCAACAGTGGATTCCAGTGCTCTTCCCACACTCTGTAATATGTTGTCTTGAATCACAGGAGCTACTGTTAGTGGAAGAGATTTTCATCACAGATGAAAATTTATTATTTTATAATAAATGATTCCCTTTCAGCTCCTTTAATAGCTTCACAGATTTTGGCAATGGGGCATTTAAGTTTTGAATATAATTAGGTCTGACACTTTATTGGTATAAACTAGAAACAGGAAAAAACTCAAATGCTTACCATTTTATACTGTAAGTCAGCAAATGTGAAGGTTTTGCTTAAGGTAAAGTATTTGCACTGCTAAAGGTGTAACTCCAATTCTCACTTCTCTGTATAATGTAAGTAGCTATGAATACTACAAGCAGCAATTAAGAAGTTACGTGTCAGTATGCTTATGTCTTCACTTTTTTTCTAATTAGCAAACATATATATATTGTACATTTATGTGTACTTTAAATAAATATGCTCAAGTATAGTAAGTTCCTTATACTTACAGGAAAGACCAAGTCTACCTGGCTTTCCAGGCCAATGGTTCCTATAGTATTAATGAAACTACTTGGTCACATCCCTGCTTTCCAAGCACCAGTGTCTCTTATTCAGATAATTGCATGTTATCTGAAACAAAAATCAAGAAGAATGTGTGTTCCCATAATTGCTTTATTTTCTTCTTCTGTTACTTTTTTTATACTCTAAGTAGATATTAGAGGCAGAAATTTAAATAAAAAGAGCTATTTTTTTTCATTGTAAAGCAATTGATTCCCTAATGATAAGTTTTGAATAATAACATAAAATGTATATTGTGTCTGTGGTTTATGTTTCCTAAATCTGTTGTGCTCTCCTTCAGTGCATGCATACACTTCTCTTTTGCTTATAGGGCTTTTGAGGATGTGACCATCTTCTGGCGTGTGACCTTTAATAAAACAGCTGTTGTCCTTCTGAAGGATGGCGTGAACTTGGAGAATGAACTTGTGTCTGTGCTGGGAGCCACGACCTGTGTGGCAGGTCAAACAATGTGCAACATCTCCATTGAAATAAAACCTGATCATGTAAGTAATTATTGCTCTTTATATACAGCATTGAATTTCTATTTGTCAAGATGAAAAAACTCCTCTGATCCAGAGGAGCTAATACTTAGTTTGAAGATAGTAACTTGATATCTGCTTGACTTCTCTGAAACATGTTTATTTATAGTCTTCCACTGACTCCACTGTGACTGGTAAAAATCTGGGAGGAAGATAAGTATTTAGTTTGAAGAATAAATTACAGATCTTAGGTTTTTATATAACAGTAAGAAAAAAAATGGAGTTGTTTCAATGAAATGTTCACTCATCCTTCACACAGTAAGTTTTTCATCTATAAAAGCATTTCTTAAGGTGGTTTATGGAAAACATTCTGTAAGTAATATCTCATTGCACAAAAAAACCTTTGAGTTTAACTTTTGTGTATTTTTATATTCCTAAATCTAGCACAGTGATCTGTGAAAACTCATAAAAACTGCCTAAGAATCTCTGAGTGTCTAAAAATCTCTCTGTTCACATCCACCTTGTGAATAGTGAATTTAGTTCAGTTTAGGAGCCATCATCCACAAAATTGCATTTGTCTAAGTCTAACAGCCTTGTGAGACACAGCTGGCACTTTAAAATACAGACATGATTGTATTAACACAAAACACAGTGTTCAGTCATTTTTATTGAAAAGAGAAGGAAAAAATATTTTAGTGTGAATACTTAGCAGTTAGAGTAAGTCCTTAAGAAAGGAAGTATTAATGTTTGCCATTATTTTAAAGTTGGAGAGTTTTAAATTTTTCTAAGAAATTATCCTAGCACCCAGGCTTGTGGCAAAGCTGAGGTCTGGGCAGTGGAAAATCATTAGATGGGAAGATTTTAATGTTTTTTTCTGACTGAGTTCTAGAAAATATTGCAACATGCTATGTGTGGGAAATAGGGATTTCCTATATGGGAAATAGGGATTTCCTATTTAGGAAATAGGATGCATTCCCTTAGTTCACTTAGAGGGCCATTTTCCTTCTCCTTCTTCAGAAGTTATCTTTACATCACAGAGCCAATGAATAGGTGTATAGGGGAAAGGCTGCCCTGCTGAGTAAACTGAGGTTATGAACCTCTTTAGACCAAAGAAGTGATATCAGTATTTAATGACAGCAGTGCAGAAGTTGCAGAGACGTGCAGTTGTGCTGCAGGAAGCACAAGACTCTGCCATTCCATCAAGTGCTACTGGAAGGCTAAAGCTCCCCATTCATTCCAGTATAATTGTGCCTGTCATTAGTGAAGAACACTTCATTTAGAGAACCGCTTAACAATTTAATTGAAAGCATATACTATTTATCCCTCCAAATATTTCCTAATTCTTCTTACGGTCCTTCTTTCATAAGTTAGCTTGTAAGTTAGTAGTAAATGCATTAAAAAATACATTAAATAAGTATTTTACATTTTTGTAGGATACATTCTAGCTTCCATAAGTTTTACTTCCTCAGCAGTACTGAGTTTATTAGCTAAAAATCCTAGAATTAAAGTAGGATTTCAGAGAATTCAGAGCTGAAACACAAAGCTTTTTTATGCAGTGGTTTGGCCCTGGCTGGATACCAGGCACTGACCAAAGCCTTTCTATCACTCCCCTCTGCAAGTAGGCAGGGGAGAGAAAATATAACAATGCATTCATGAGTTGAGATAAGGACCAGGAGAGATCACCCACCAAACACCATCATGGGCAAAGCAGGCTCAAATTAGAGATATTAAATGAATTTTTTGCTAACAAAACCAGAGCAGGATAATGAGAAGTAAACTAAGACCTTAAAATCCCTTCCACCCTCCTCTCCCTCCTTCCAGCTCTACCTCTTCCCTTCCAGCAGCAAATGGAGTTGGGAAATGGGGGTTATGTTAATTTCATCACAGGTTGTTCCTGCTGCTGCTCAGGAAGAGTTTTTCCCTTACTCCACTATGGGGTCCCTCCAATGGGAAGCTTCTTCAATATGAGTCCATACCACAGGCAGCAGTCCTCCATAAACTGATGCAGCATGGTCATCCTTCCATTGGGCGCAGTCTTTCAAGGGCAGGCTTGCTACAGTGTGTATCCCCCACACAGCCACAAGTCCTACCAGGAAGTCTACTCCACTGTGGGCTCCTTTCTCCATGGGTCTGCAGGTCCCTGCCAGGAACCTGCTCAAGTGTGGGCCACCCATGAGGTCATAACCTCCTCTCAGGCATTCCCCTGCTCCAGTATGGGGCTCCTCCATGGGCTGCCGGTGGATCTCTGCATCCTCATGGACCTCCATGGGCTGCAGGGGCACAGCTGCTTCACCATGGACTGCACCATGGACTGCAGAGAAATCCCACCTGAAGTACCTTCTCCCCCTCCTTTTCCACAGACCTTGGTGTCTGCAGAGTTGTTCCTCTTATGTGTTGTCACCCCACTCTACTCTGGCTGCAATTACATCTGCATAACAACAGGTTTCTTACTTCTTAAATATGTTGTCATAGGAGTGTTCCAATGGGCTCAGCCAAGGCCAGTGACAGGCCCATCTTGGAGCTATCTGGCATCGGCTCTGCCAGACAGAACTTCTGACAACTGGGGAGAACTGGCAACTTCTCACAGAAGCCACCCCGGTAGTTCCACCACTACCAAAACCTGGCTATACACATTCAATTTAAAAAATAGTAAAAAAAAAAATTGGCTTCAATGATTGCCATTTTTTTCATAATACTATTTTCTTGTAAAGAAATACTTTTTTTTTCAAGTTTGCTACTTGACAAGTGCATGCAATAGTAACATCTTTCCAATTATTTTTTGGAATTTTAGAATGGAATTTTGGAATTTTAAAATTTGGATGTCTATTTTTAAATGTTACATTTGTGTTGTAGGTACAAAATAAAAGACAGAATGTCATATTGTAAATTTAATACTGCTACCTTATTTTCAATATGGAAACAAAGTTCCACAGCCTGGATTTTCAGAGTGAAATATTTCTCAATATGTGAAACATCGCAAAAGTCTATCAAATAGTATTGTCTAAGCTCAGAGATTTTAAATAAATTCAGTTAAGTCTGCAAATTTACACACAAATCTGGAGTTTTTAATTTCTTGTAAAAACATGCATAGACATACTAGTGTCTAAATGCTTAAGTTGTATGTAAAGTGTTTTTCAGACATTTAACTGAGTTCAGTACTTGAATACAGGAGAGTTATTATGCAAATTAATTGCATTTTCAGTATTGCATACTTAATTCTGTACAGTATTTCCAAAAGTGAGTAGGTAGGTACATGCCTTTTTGTAAGGTAAAAAGAAAATGAATGAGCAAATTCTTCATAAGTTGTACATCTGTGTAAATCTATAATCTGTAATGTGGCACTCTTGGAGAGTTTACT
>VXBC01012945.1:785-34841 GCA_013399945.1 Ploceus nigricollis
GCATCCAGGCGCGCCTGTAACCCTTTGTTTTTATTGTCTCGTTAATTGTCCTAACTCTAATTGTCTAAATTTTTATTTCTTTAATTGTATTACTATTTTTATAACTATTTTATTATTATTAAACTTTTATGAATTTTTAAAACAAGTGATTAGCGTTTATCACACACAGGTTGCCCAGAGAAGCTGTGACTGCCCCATCCCTGGAGATGTCCGAGGCCAGGCTGGAGATGGAAAGTGCCCCTGCCCATGTCAGGGGGTGGAACAAGATGAGCTGTAAGGTCACTTCCCACCCAAACCAATCTGGGATGTCTCAGCTGCAGAACCAGAGGAGGAGGAGTTGCTCAGAGGATGGGAGAGGAAGGCTTGGCTCAACCACAGGAACTCTGAAAGTCAAGTGAGTGGAGCTAAACACTTCTCAGAAATCTCAAGGACCTGGGGGAGGGAACACCTGGACCAACACCAGCTTCCAGGAGATGCTGGAAACCCACAGCCAACCCCTGTAATTGAGCATTTAAATGGGGTTGAGGGGACAGCAGAAGACAAAGGACACAGAGCATGAGGACACAGCCATCAATCAATGCTGGATGAAATGATGGAGTGCTCTAATTTGGGCTGTGTGTTAAGAAAGGGCAATAGGACAGAAATACAATTACTGTCCAGAAACACCATTTGGCAGAATGTAGGTCCTTTCTAACTCACCTGTCATCTTGTCTTGACATGGTTACAGGTCGGGTTGATAGGGGAACTCTGCTGATAAAATAAAATCACATTTCTTCTGCGCATCTGATTTATTATGGGGTAACATTTTGATTAAAAATGTGTAATAAATTGCATTAAGCGGGCATTTAGTCAATGAATTAATGACCAGCTCAGTGACAGATCTCTGTTGGCAAAGGTCTCGGGACTGAGTTTTGGTGATTGCCTTTTTCAGCTGTTTTGGAAATGATGCAACACCTCCCTTGGGAATGCAGGAAGCAAAAGGCAGAGGGGATAGGGGGTTTGTCAACCCCCCTTGACTTTGGAGTCACCCTAATCCCAGGTCTGCTTACCATCCTCTTTCCTTGGATATCCTCCCCTGAACCCCAGCTCCAGGTCAGGGCAGCTGCCACAGGACTCCTGGAAGGACTCTCAAGGGGACATGGATGGGAAGGCCCCTCCTCACTGCCCACTGTGTTCCCCATGGGGGGCCTGGGTGGTCCCCAGGGTCCCAAGGATGTTCACCTGCTGGAGTCACTGTGGCACCTCCCATCCCCATGCCATGGGGTTTGGGGGCTGGTGGCATTTTGGGGATCTTTTTCAGCAGAGCTGAATGTGCACCCCTGGACTCATTCCCTGCACTCAGTGGTAGGAGGTGCTGGTGTTTCACTTGGCAGATCTCGAGGCCACACACAGCTCCTGCTGTGGCTGGTGCAAGGCACAGCTACCCAAAGGGAACTGAGAGCATCATCAGTGCCAGACATCCTCATTTTTTCCCACTCTACTCTACACACCAGGTCCCCAAAGCACTGAAGTGAGGGCAGCAGGAAGGGGATCAGTGGACTACGGACTATCCTGAGTTGGGAGAAACCCCCAGGGATCATCAGTCCCACTCCTGGCCCTGCACAGACACTCCAACAATCCCACCCTGTGCCTCAGAGCATTGGCTAAACACTCCTGGAGCTCTGGCAGCCTTGGGGCCGTGACTGTTCCCTGGGGAGCCTGGGCAGCGCCCAGCACCCTCTGGGGGAAGAACCTTTCCCTGATATCCAACCAAAACACTGAAGGCCCAGCTGAGCCACACAGACACTGATGATCCCTTTGCTGGATCCTGCTCCATGCCAAGGTGGGCATCTGGAGGGGTCAGCACCCAGCAGCACCATGACAAAGTGACAGACACTGCCCATCACCCAGAGCAGAAGTCTCCAAGGGTGATCTCCTGCCCTGAGCATCCCTTGGGCAGCTGTGATACCTGGTACTGCCATCACCTGTCCCCTCCTGCCATCTCAGCAGCCTGTGGGCATCCTCCAGTCGTGTTGCTTTGTTCCTAGTCACCACCAGCCCCTGCTGCTGGGCCAGGCTGGGCACCCACTGCTGCTGCACTCTTCCTGACCAAGCTGTTTCCAGTAAAGCCAGAGTCAAGCATGGAAAGGGGAACAAGTTTCTTTCTCTTAGAGAGAAAATGAAACTCAGCACATCCCTTCTCCAACCAGGCAAACCGCAGTGCATGCAAGTTCATCCTTCCCACCCCTCTCCTCTTCCTCCCTACTCCCAGAGAAGAGCTTCTAGCAAACGGAGCTGCTCACACTGCCCTGTCTTCAGCCTCTGCACCAAGGTAATTCAGCACAAACAGCTGGGGACACTCTCCTCTTCTGCCACCACTTTCCAGTCCTTGCTCCCTGTCCTCCTTCGTTCTTCACTTCTCCCTCCACAAGGGTTCAAAGTAGAAAAACAGAGAGAAGATGGTGCGGGGGGAAGAGGAATCTGCAGGAATCTGTCCTCGCTCTGTGTGACTGTGGACATCACTGGGCTCTGCAGACTTGTCCCAGGCTGAGAGCCTCAGGTTTTGGGATAGATCCATGTCCTCTCTCCCATCTCTGCATGTTGGAGGTTTGGATCCCATTTGCCATTTTTCCCTTTCCTGTTTATCACTGTCTTGTGTCTTTGCATCCTTTCCTCCCTTGTGCTCTCTATCCCATGGGACCACTGCCCCACACAGCAGTGCTTCTCCCCCCAAACTGGAATAAACATTCTCTACAGGCATCTGAGGTGCCCAAGACACAGAGGAAAGGGTTTGTGCCATGCTCCACGTTCTGGGCTTTTCAATCCCAGAGCTCTGCCATGGGCATGCTAGACATTTTCAGTGCCATCAGTGATTTCAGATCACACAGCCTCAAAACCCTTCCCTGCATGTGGTGTCTGGTTATCCATACTGGACAATTCAGCAGATCTGTGGATGCATCTGATGAGGGCACCTGTGTATCTGTGACCAAGGTTCATCTGCATGTTTGTCTCCATCCCCAATTCATCCCTGTGCTGTAGGAAGCAGGATGCAACCTGGAGTCCTGCTGGCAGCCAGCACCCTGGCAGCAGTGCTGGGCATGGCTCTGCTGGAGGATGGAGTGTGTAGGGCACCAGATGGCAAGAATGGCTCCCCTGGAGTCCCTGGCCGTGATGGGAGGCCAGGGCAGAAGGGTGACATGGGAGAGCCAGGTAAGAGGAAGCCGGGGATGTTGGGGGCCTGGGAGCCTCTTGGTAGGAGCATCCCAGGCTGTGGGAGCAGCTCAGGAGATGCCAGATGTGCATGAACTCCTTCTCCTCCCCACTTCTCCCCAGGGAGACCAGCGCTGAGCCCGAGCATCAAGGGACCCAAAGGGGATGCAGGCGAGCCAGGGCCTCCTGGCAAACCAGGCATGCGTGGCCTACCTGGCCTTCCCGGCCCCGGGGGTCTGCCGGGGGTGCCAGGGCCCCCGGGGCAGAAAGGGCAGGCTGGCGACGTTCTGGAGCACCCGCGTCCCGCCTTCTCCGCCTCCCGGCTGTCCCCGCCGCGCGCGGGCACCACGGTGGTGTTTGACAGGATCATCACCAACCAGGAGAACTCCTACAGCCCCCAGACTGGGAAGTTCACCTGCCGCATCCCCGGGCTCTACTACTTCGCCTTCCAGGTGGTGTCCAGCGGAGACCTGTGTCTGAGCATCGCCAAGAACGGGCTGGGCGTGGTCAGCTTCTGCGACAACAACAGCCACAGCATCCTGCAGGTGAACTCGGGCAGCAGCGTGCTCAGCCTGGCCGTGGGTGACCAGGTGTCCCTGACCACCAACCCTGCCCAGGGCAGCTCCATTTACAGCGGCTCCGAGGCCGATAGCGTCTTCAGCGGGTTCCTGGTGTCCCCAGAGACGGCCTGAGGGACTCCCACGGTGTCGTGGGGTGTCTGCCTGCCTGGCTGTTCCCCTCTGGGAGTGTGGGATGCTTTAGTGCCACAGTGCATGGGGATGATTCCAAACTGAGCATCCAGAAGTGTTCTGTGCTTCCACCAATGTCACACCTGGCCAAGCTGTGAGTCACCACTGCAGCACTCACCTCCATGCTGAGCCTGCCTGCACTGTCCTGGAGGCTGTGGACTCTCATCCCTTTCTCCTCCTGGGTGCTCAAGCTCCACTCCCAGTTCTCACCAGATTCCTGAGTGGGAAATCACTGCCTGCTGCTGCTTCTGCTCCACTAACCACTGCAAAAGCCTTCCTGGCACTGGGACACATCCTGTCACAACCTCCCCATCAGTATAAATAAATGCTTCTTCTACCACTGCTCCTTGTGTTTTCTTTTCTACTCATGCATCTTCCCCAAACCATCAATATCCTGGGCCCCTTCCCAAGCTGACAGGGAGAGAGTGATTCCTGGCATTGCAAAGGCAGAAAGACAGGGAGGAATGGAGTGTCCAATCAGAGCTGACACTTCCAGGGAGGAATAAGAAACATCTGGAACAGGGCTATGTGTGTCCTTCTCTGCTGAGCCCAAGGTAGCTGTCCTGCAGGGGAAAACCCAGGCAGCAGATCCTGCACCTCACCCACATGGTCCCAAGCTGGCAACCAAACTCTCCCAGGAAGGCAAAAGGCAGCTTTTGCTGCCATTTTGTAATGCCAGTGGTCCTGGCATTACAGTAAGGAGGGACAGGGACACTGGGACACTGATGGGGTTGTGGGGTGATGGTGGTGGAGCTGCCATCAGATGCCATAGCCTAGGACTGCTCCTCAGGGGAGCTGCTCCACAAACACTGGGCACTCAAATATCCCTGTTCCTGGAGCAATGGGGAGGAGGCTGGGTCACCTGCAGGGAGCAACACCCCAGTGAGGGACCTTGGGGCCTCACCGAGTCCAGCATCCAGCAGAACTTGGTGGAGCATGGGGAAAGGTGCAGATCAGAAACTCTCAAAGGGAAACATTTTCCAGCCCTATTTAGGGGTGCAGCATCTTCCATCAGAGCCAGGCAGTGACCTTGCAGCAGCCCTTCAGTGCCACAGGCATCTCCAGCCCACTGGAGCTGGCCTGAGGCTCTGCTCCCAAGCTGCCCTTCTGCTCAGAAACAAGGGAAGTAAGAGGGAAAGCAGGGGATTTGGGGAGGGCTCTTCCCTGCAGTGGCTCGGGGGGTTCTGCCACATCTCTTCAAGCTGTGTCCACCTCTGTCCTTCCAGCCCTTCCTGTTGCAGTGGCACCAGTACAGCTTTTGCTGGAGAGCCAAGAAAGTGCTGTCTCAGCAGAAAGCATCAGGCAGGAGGATGTGAAATTTGGCAGGGAACAGCTCGGGTTCTGTGTTTGCAAGGGCCCTTTGCCCTTTCCTAACTCTGACTTCCTCCACGAGGGTGTCGGGGAGCCGCACCCACCGCGCTGTGCCGGCAGTGACCAGTGCCCAGCGGGATCGGCAGCGTGGGTCCCTGCCCTGCTCCCCACCAGAGGTAAGAGGTGCTGCAGGGTCCCTGTCTCAAGGGTGGGACTGGGGGTCCAGCAGCATGGCACACTGCTGGAGAGGGGGAGAATGAGAGGAGGATGTGGATGAGAGAGGAGGAGGCGGAGGAGGAGAGGACGGAGGCAGAGGCACTGACGGCTGTGCATGTGTGATGGAGACAGGGTGCACCTGATGGAAGGATTGATCCTGATGGACACAGCCAGGACAGTCAGGCTGCTGCTGGAGGAGGAGTGAGATCAGCTGTGTGCAGGGAGTTCCAGCCTCGGTGCAGCACGGGGTGACAGTCTGCAGTGGTGCGTGCATCTCCAGAGTTTGGGAACACTGGACTCAGAGGGCTTGGGGCTGGCCATGGGCTTGGGGCTGGCCATGGGTACCTCAGACCTCATGGCTCCATCTGGACTGTGCCATCAGGGGCTGCCCTGGGGTTGGAGATGAGCCTGGGGCCCATCTTCACATATCCACTTCCCCACTGTCCTGCAGTGTGTATAGGTGGGACATTGAGGACACACCCATGGTATCCAGGTGTTCCTGGATATCCAGGCTCCTTTTCTCCATGTCCTGCAAGCCACCCTGCTGTGGCCCCTCACTCCAGAACTTTCTTTCACTTTCCATGCTCCAGAGCACCAAAATGGAGAAGAGATTCTGGGAGCAGTTCTATCTGGCCCTCACCCTCCTCCTCCTGAATCTGGGCTCTGCTGTGACTCTGGAAAACCCTCACAGCTGCTATGGAGCTCCGGGCCTGCCAGGCATGCCGGGTATGCCAGGCAGGGATGGCCGGGATGGGCTGAAGGGAGCCAAAGGAGAACCAGGTGAGTGAGCAAGGAGAGAAACCACATGGGGTCTTGCAGGGGGGCACTCAGTCCTCAATGGCTGGTCTGCCATGGTTTGCAGGATGTGGAGAGCATCCTCTGTGGTCAGGTGGAAGAGGCAACAGCACTCTCCTGCCCAAAGGAAGGGGCAAGAGAAGCCTCTCCCCACATCCTGCCATTGACACTGACTCCCTTTCATGACCCACCACCCCACAGGTATCCCAGCTTCTTCTACACAGCTAGGGCCCAAGGGCATGAAAGGGGAACCAGGCCGCCCTGGCCCTCCAGGCAAGCCTGGCCTCCCGGGGGTCCCTGGTGCAATGGGAGTCCCTGGGGTGGCGGGCAGTGCGGGACCCCCGGGAATGCCAGGCAGCTCCAAGCAGAAGCAGCAGTCAGCGTTCTCAGTGACGAGGCAGACCAGCCAGTACCCCCTGAAGAACGTCCCCGTGGTTTTCAACAACATCATCACCAACACCAACCACGACTACAACACCACCACGGGCAAGTTCACCTGCAGGCTCCCCGGGGTCTACTACTTCGTCTTCCACAGCTCACACACAGCCAACCTCTGCGTCGTCCTGCACAAAAACCAGAGGAAGATGGCCAACTTCTGCGACCACAAGACCAACAGCATGCAGGTCAGCTCGGGGGGGACGCTGCTCCGCCTGGCTGCTGCGGACCAGGTCTGGCTGGGAGTGAACGACTACAACGGCATGGTGGGCATCGCCAACTCCGACAGCATCTTCTCAGGCTTCCTGCTCTTCCCAGACTAAGGATCAGCAGAGCTCACCCCAGCACCCCGACACCTCCTACCTGCCCTGAACACACTGCTCACTGCTGGGCTCTGCCTGATGCTCCCAGTTTCTCTGCAGGGAGGGCATCAAGCCCAGCAGCCAGACCCCCCCTCGGTCTGGGGTCTGAGCACTGCTAGCTACTGCACAGGGGGAACAGGCACACCTGGTACATCTGCACCCAGAGCGGTGGTGCTGAGCTCCTGGTCCTGCTGGCACTGCCATGTGCTAACCCCACATTACCTCAGAGGTCTCCATGTGTTTTTCCCCTCCCCACCTGGGCTGCCTCAGGTTCAGCCAGGTGTCCTGGCACAGGCTGCAGCAACCCCTTTGCCATGACCTGGCTGTGGAAAGTGTCAATAAAACCTTCCCCAGTGCACCTGGTGTAGTGTGTTGTTCCCTCCATGTCCTACCTCTCTGTGGTGTGCACAAATGTGCATGTGACATCTGGCCATCTGCGTGGCATCAGCGTGTCCCCAAGCCTCACTGGCATCAGAGACCACCACACCTGGCTTTGCACAGGGGGTGGGACCCCTGGCTGCTGCAGGAACAGGGTGGTTGCCATCTCCCCACACAGCCCCTATCCAGAGGGCACCAAGACTCATCCAAGAAGGGCCCTGATACTCCCCTTCCCACAAAGCTTCACAGGGGCACAGACTGCAAAGGAAACCCCAACACCATGGCTGGGACATCCCTGGGGTCCCCACCAGGATGGGGCAGGGGAAGGACTCTGGCTCTCCTGAGCCAGACCAAAGAAGCTCATGGTTGTGGAGGCTGCAGAGCCCACCAAAACCCAGCAGGGATTTCTCCTGGTGTCTCACACTGAAGGGTGGAACAGGCAGTCACCTCTCTGAACATCCTGTACTTCACCTCCATGAGGCAGTAGCCAAAGCAGGGAATGCTTTTCCCACGGGGTAAAATCACTTCCCATACACAACATTCAGGAGAGTCAGGGCACAGACTCAAGGTGATGGCTGCTGAGAGCCTGCAGCATCCCCTGGGCCTGCAGAGCTGGAAGCGTGGGGTGCAGCCTGATGGGTGCTGGCTGAGTGCATGAGCAGTTCTGCAGCTCTGATGGGTTACCTTAAATCATCTGGAGCTCCCCAGAGTATTCCTCATAGCAAGCACCCCTGAGCAGGACCCAGGGACCCTGCAGGGCAGAGCTGTGGCTGGAGGGGCTCAGGGTGCTATTTGGGGATGGCTTGTCCTGCTCAGCTGACGACAGCATTCGTGGAGGATCTGAAACTGCCACGGAAAAAGGACAGGAGCTAAAGATAAAAAGGGGATGTGTCCCAGATCCTTTCACAATAAGCCTTGCAGCAAACTTCTGCTTCTCCTCTCGGGCATTTCTGAGCAGGACACTGGGGTGTCCTGCTCCATCTCCCCCCTGATGAACAAGGAGCTCAAGGTAAGAGCAAGACTGAGCCCAAGGTTCCCCCCGCAGGCAGGAGCACGTGGGGAGCACAGCCCTGGCAGGGTGACAGTCACCTGCATTGCTGGCACTTCACTGTGGCCTGGGGCAGAAGAGAAACTGGGGGTGGAGGTGCTGGGCTGGGGGTGGTGGAGGTCCTTGATGGGACCCTGACCCCTCCTGCTCCACCTGGAAGAAGGAAAACTGTAGTACCCACATTCTCTGCTCCCTCGGGAGACTTTCACAGAGGAGCAGAGAGGGAAGGAAAAGGAAACAATNAACATAAAAGCAGAGATGGCAGAGTTCCAGAAGGGTTATCAGGGACTGAAAGGTGCATCAGCCTGAAAGGTGCCCTGGGGGTGCTCTCCTGCCCTGAGAAGCTCTTGTCTTACTGATGGCTGGGAGCCTGTGGATCTGTCCCTGTACCTGCCACACCCAAATCAGAACGGGTGTGGCTGGAGGATCCAAATCACCAATCTTTTGTCCTGCTGGCACCAGAGCTTCAGTGCTGGGGAAATCCACCTGAGGTGGGGGAGTTGTGACTGGGGTGCTGTGATGTCCAGATACAGCCCCCAAATGCCCAGTGCTTATCCACATGCACCCACACCAGGATCTGGGGGAAGGAGCTGGGCAGGGAGGGCAGGAGGAAGGTAAGGGCCCAGGCAGGGAAGCCCAGATAACTGCCCCAGTGAGGATTGCTAGATACAGAAATGCCTCTGGCATCGAGCAGCTGTGTGACAGGACACAAGGGCAACCTGTGGGATGGAGGAGGAAGGTTTGGGGGCTCATTGCCATCTTCAAGGACTAGTGCTGTCCCTTAGACATGCTGGTGGAAGGCAAGGCCTGTTCCCTTGCAGACGACAAAACTGCTCTGGTTGGGTAAGGATTTTACCCTGCAAGTATGGTCCTGAGATGAGATGGGGAATTTCTCCTGCAAGGCAGCAGCATGGCCACGTTGGACATCAGATCTCTGAGATAACCTGTCCCACATATTCATGTGGCTGAAGCTGTGAGCACTTGTAAACTGGGGATTTAAGAATGATGAGAGACTGCAAGCCCTGCCTTGCCCAAGGGTTATGGTCCTTTGCTCCAGGGCCAGCAGGAGGGTGGATTTGGCTCTGCAGTAGGATGTTTTCCCTCCCTGATGGTATTACCCAGACTTGCTTGCAGTCACCATCTCTCAGAGCAGCTCAGAGTGCCTTCCCCAACCCTCCCACCACCCAGGAAAGCCCCCAACACTGTTCTGTGCTCCCACAGATGTGGATCATGTGGGCTATGCTGATCTGCCTGGCTGGAGGGCAGCCTGCCAGTGACACACTCTGCAGGACCTACGGCACCATCCCAGGCATCCCAGGACTGCCAGGACAGCCTGGCAGCGATGGCAGGGATGGGGAGAATGGCCCAAAGGGTGAGCAAGGTAAGGAAGAGGCTGCAGGTGGGTAAAACACTGTCTTGTGAATGCCAAGAGCAGGGAAAGACAGTGCCAGGCACGTGGTCCTGGGAAAGCAACCCATGTCCACCAGTTCTTTGAGGTTTTGTCTGTCGCTGTACGACACAAGAAAGCACACGCGTGAACGCTGCAGCTGCAAGGTGAAAAAGAGGACTTTATTTTTCTGACTCCAGTATTTATAGTTTTACAAAAGTGACAGTGGATTGGAGGGTGAAAGGGCCACCTCTCCAATGACACTGGGCAGGTTACCAATCCATCAACTTTCTCCACCTCCATGAAGGAATGCAAAACAATTAAGTTGTTTACAGAAAATGTGTGGGAAAGTTTGCAACAAGAATGAAAACATCAGAAGGCTAGAAGATCTTAAAAAATCAGGACGACACTTGTCAGGTGGGGATGATGGAGCACCCCAGGGAACCTGGGGGAGGAGGGGATGACAGCAAGTGTGTCACACCTGCCTGTTGGGCAGGGTCTCCACTGACCCACAACCAGCACAGGTTTCCTTGCTCGTGCCCCCTCTCTGCAGACAAACAGGGCTTGGCTGTGACCACAATGACTCTTCCTCCTCTTTCCCAGGACCCTCTGGCCAGAGTGGAGCAGAGAGAGGGGAGAAGGGAGCCCCAGGACCACCGGGACTACCTGGGAAGGTCGGTCCCATTGGCATCCCAGGCATAGGGGGCCCACCAGGTAGCAGGGGATTGCCTGGCCCCGTGGGAGAACCTGGTGACTACAAGACCACCTTCAAGTCTGCATTCTCTGCTGCCAGGAGCATCAGCTCCTACCCGCGCCGGGAGCAGCCCATCCGCTTCGACCGCGTCATCGCCAACGAGAACGGGCACTACGAGAACCGCTACGGCCGCTTCACCTGCCGCGTGCCCGGCACCTACTACTTCACCTACCACGTCACCTCCCGGGGCAACCTGTGCCTCAACATCAAAAAGGGCCAGGGTGCCAGCAGGGGTGACAGGGTGGTGACCTTCTGTGACTTCGTGCAGAATAGTTTCCAGGTCACCACGGGTGGTGTGGTCCTCAAGGTGGCCATGAACGAGTCTGTGTGGCTGGAACCAACAGAGAAGAACTCCTTGGTGGGGCTGGAAGGGTCTGACAGCATCTTCTCTGGCTTCCTCATCTTCCCTGAGGCTTAGCCCACCGGAGCTGTGTCCGTGGCCAATCTCTGCAGGCCCTGCAGAGCTGAGGACTCCCCTGGAAACTCTTTGCTCCCAAACTGGTGCTTGAAGCACACTGCTGCCATTCTTGCACAATAAATGACAGCTCTTCGCACTGTTGGTCCCTTTCTGGATAGGATTTGCCTTTTTCCTCACAAATAATTTCCACGCAACCAGGGCACTGGTTCTCGCCCTCTTGGGTGCAGCCCAGGCTCATTAGCATCTCATTACTGCCGAGTAGAGCCAGACAAGTCATGCAGTTCCTGCTGCAGACCAGGCCGAGTATCTCTGTCCAGAGCCACCCAAAGGGTCCCAGCCCAGGGTTAGGAAAACATGGAGAGGCAGCTCAGCCTTTAGCAGGGGGCAGGACAATGACATAGTGGGAAAATTGGGGCCACTGGGTACTGGTGGTAGGTGGGGAGATGCTGGAGATGGTGCTGTACTGGAGAGTCCTGGCAGTGGCAGGATCTGGGGACACCAACCTCTCTCAGACTTTTTTTTTTGGAGTGGTCATGGTGACAGAAATACCCACAGAAGATAGTCAAAGCTTGTGACAAGGCAGGGCAGGTCCGCGTGGGCCAAACAACTGGATGCCATGATGGGTGTGGTGTGGAGAACACCCCCACTACAGCCTCCAAACCCCAGCACAGAACTGTGCTCCACGTCCTGGAGCACAGCCAAGCCCTCCCAGCCTGTTCCTTATCAATAGCAGGGCTGTGGACCCGGGAATGCTCAGGTGAATTAAAGCTGAGGAGCCCAGGGACAGCCCTGGCCCCGGAGCAGGTGCCAACCCAGCACTGCAGCCGTGTGGGTGGGCTGCCTGCAGCCCCCAGCCCATCCTGTGGGCATGGACACGGGGCATTCAGGGATTTTTGTGGGAGTCTCGGGCTTGAAAGGCTCTGGAGGGAAAGGATGATGATAAAAGGTCTTGGGGAGGTGAGTGTGCTGTGGGCAGGATTTAATGGAGCGTCACCCCTGAGGTGTCCAGGTTTGCCCCCCGGCTCTGGGCTGCTCAGGTGTCCCCGCCCCGGCGCAGGACAGTGACTGAGGCTGCTGTGACCCGCTCGGAGGCTCTCGTCAGGGCCATTTGCCGGCAGGTGGCACTGGAGACTGGCTCAGCCCTCACCTGGCAGCGGCAGCATCCTCGCTCCACCGCCTGGGCGGGCACAGCTCCTAGGGACGGGCAGCACGGGGGGCTCAGCTGTGTCCACAAGGTCTGGGAGGAGGCAGCGGGCAGGATTAGCCCGCTTCATATCTTCTCCTCCTCCTCCTCCTCACCACCTCGGAGCTTTATCCTTCCTGCAGCGAAATCTGTGGCTTCCATCCCCCGGGGTGCAGGCAGTGTCCCCAGACTGTGCTGCTCTCAGAAGGTCTGAGCACAGGTGTTGGGTGTTGCATTCTGAAGTTCCCCCGGTGCCAGAGCACCTTTACAGTGGAGCCTTTACAGAGCGGCCACCAAACCCACGGTGTTTCACAGCTGGAGATGCAGCATCACAAATAGAACTGAGCCGGGCAAGCAGGTGGGGGAAAGGAGCAGTCTTGCTCCTTGCTGGCAGCACCAGCCACAGCCTGACAGGGCCTCCTGGATCAGCTTCCCATGCCAGCCCCTCCAAACAGCTCTTCTCCCATGTAGCTCATGCTGCTGCTCCTCAGTGCAGGGAGGCTTTTCCCGTGGCAGCAGCTCCCCCTGAACAGCCCACGAGCACTTCCTTCCCCTCAGCCTCCCAGCCCTGAGTCACAGTTGCTGCTGCCAGGCTGGTGGCTGCTCTCCACCATCTCCTCTGCCCTTGGGCCAGGCTGTGGGGTGAAACACCGGGGCACTTTTTTGTGTTCTTCCTTCCTTCCCCTTCTCCAAACCATAATATCAATCAGGAGCCATATGGGAATCCCTGGTGGGTTCAGTGCTGTGCCAAGGTGCTGGAATGCTCTGGGCAGAGGCGTTACTGGGGCAGGGCACTGGGTTGTGCCTGCTGGGATGTCACAGGCATCACAACGGGACAGCTGTGGTGGATGCTGAGGTCACACACGGTGACACACTGTCAGCAGGGTGGGAGCTCCCTGCATGGTCCCCTGGGTGCACTGGTTCCACTGGAGGGCTGTCCCAACCCCAGGGAGACTCCTGTGGAGTTTGATACAGCAGAAACCAGTCTGGGACAGGGAAGGGAGTTCAGACATCAGCTCCAACCCCAAATCTCACTTCAGGGCTGCTGTTAAGTTTTTTTCCCCATCCTCACCCAGGCTTGCGTTTGAATTTGAATGGGAAGGAGCAATTGCTTCTTTTGCCTGGAGCAACACAGCCTGGCTTGTCTCCCACTTAGAGGTGCGCAGGGAATTCCTGCTTTTCCTGGCCCTCTGCAGGGACCGGGAGCCGGGAGGCTCTGCGCTGCCTGGCCACCAAGGAGTTAAATCCCAGCCCTTTTTTTCCTGCTCTGCCTCCTTATGAGGAACAGCCTTCGCGGGGCTGCAGAAAGGCTCTTTCTTTCCCCAGCAGATCTCTGGGAATGAAAAGTCTGTGTTCCAGATATTAAATTACTCATAAAATAGTTGGCGTGTCCCCGAGGCGGCTCCGTCCCCCCCCAGCCCCCGCCGCCGCTCTGACGGGCTGCTGATGTGCATCTGCATGTCACCTCCTGCTACAAGGTCAATCTCTCCAATTTAAAGCAGCAACGTTGGAAAGCAAACCAGATTTCAGCCGGAATTAGCTTCAAATGGAGCATTCAGGGGACTCGTGCTGGGAGGGGAGCGCAGGAGAGGAAAGACAACAGAACCGGGGTGGGGAGGGGGCGATCCTGCGGCTGCAGCCCCCCGTGGTGAGGCACCCCACGCACCCCGGGCTTCATCGAGGGGCTGGGATGCTCCCGGGGCTGGACCAGGGGGCAGAGATGCTCCCGGGGCTGGATCCGGAGGCGTAGGGATGCAGGCTGGGGATGAGCCCCGGGAATACTGCCTGGGGATGAACCTCGGGAATGCAGCGTGGGGATGAGCCCCGGGAATGCTCATGGGATGATCCCCGGGAATGCTGCCTGGGGATGAGCCCCGGGAATGCTGGATGGACCCCGGCAATGCTGCCTGGGGACGCAGCCTGGGGATGCACCCCGGGAGTGCTCATGGGTTTGAGCCCCGGGGATGCTGCCTGGGTTTGAGCTCCGGGAATGCTCATGGGGATGATCCCGGGAATGCTTATGGGGATGATCCCCGGCAATGCTGCCTGGGGATGCTGCCGGGGATTCCTAATGCTGCGGAGAAGGGTGGATGCAGGCGGGGGTGGGAGGAAGGGCTCCATCCCTGCTTTCGCAGCTTTGGCAGCCTCGGCAGGTACCCCTGGGTACCGGGGAGCACCCCCCGGGCAGCCCCCCTGGTCCCCCGGACTGCGTGGCCACCGATGACCTACAATCGGCGGGGGTGCAGGGCAGGGCGGCGGGGCCGGGGTTTCCATGGGGATGTGCGGGATGAGAAGCCTGGCCTGGTTCAGCTCCAGGCACAGATCGCCTCCACGTCGGGGCTCGGCTCCTTCCACTCCGCTTCCCGCTGCCTCCCGCCCTCTTGTGCCCGGCTCCGAGCGGCATCTCCCCGGTGCCGCCCCGGCGCAGCGGCGGGAGGGGATGCGGAGGGGATGCAGAGGGGATGCAAAGGGGATGCAGAGGGGATGCGGGACGGACGGGTGGCATCACGGCCTGGGCCTGCCTGGCCCCGTGCATGTCCTTAACCCCTTGAGGGATGCACCGCAGCGAACTCAGGTCTGTCCCCCGCCCATTAAGACCAGGAGCCATGCGGGATGCTCTGCTGCGCTGAGCATCTTCTGTCACCCTGGGAATGCTCTGATGAGATTGAAATCCTCTGTTATTCTGGGAATGCTGTGCCGTGATGGGGATGCTCTGCCATGATGGGGATGTTTTGCCGTGATGGGGATGTTTTGCCGTGATGGGGATGCCTTGCCCTGATGGGCATCCTCTGCTGTGATGCAGGACCGGGCTCTTGGCAAAATCCCCAAACCGACGCTGAAGCTGTGACAAGGCAGGTCTGGGGGAGCCTCGCACAGCCCTGCTCTCCTCTCCAAAGGTTTTCTCCAAGAAAAAGGAAAGGCAAATTGTTTTTTCTTCCACTGCTGGCTCCTGGCAGTATCTGGGAACAAACCAGTGGCTGGGGACAAATCAGTGACACACCCACACTCTCCCCGCAATGCCTCAGTTTCCCCAGAGGGGGAACAGCCCCTCTGTGCTCCATACCCCTCCTGTCTGCCTGGCTGGAGCTGTGTGTGGGTTTCAGCCTCGGTTTGCTGTACAGGCTGAGAGGCTGAGGTGAGCCTCCAGCCCCACCCCATCACAAATGGATCCCTGTGCCTCACACAGGCAGGCTGGAGGCTCACATGGATTATCACACAGGGCACAGGCACCAACACAAACCACACAAACACCGTGCAGAGCACACACAGCACGCTGCCAGCAGTCAGGGCCAAGCCATGCACGGGATGGGCAGGCAGTGCCAGGGTGGAAGAGGCCAGGATTGCACTCAACAGCTTAACTCTGCCCTAAAATCTTGCATTTACATACAGAGGGGGAAAAAAATCAAGGCAGCTTGAAGCCCACAGCACAGCAAGACACTGCCACGTGCAGAAGCAGGGTCCACAGGGAAATGCATGCAGCATGCCTGGACACATACCTGGAATTCCCATCTGGTTTGTGAACAAGGAATATCTGTGAGCCTGCTGTCCTGGCTTCCTCAGAAAGAGCAGGGACTGGAGCTCTGGGGTGAGGGCTCGGGTGGCAGCTCCCCAGGGGCTGTGTGCTACTGCCCAGTGCTCCCTCCTGCTCCCATGAAGTGCCAGGAGAGCTTTTGTCTGGAGATGCTGGCATGTGTAGTCATCAAGGTGATGGGAACAGCAATGGGTCAGCAGTGCCATTCCCAGGGGAGCCAGGAGAGAGCTGGACATCCCTGGGGGGGAGCTGACAACCCTGCACATCCCTGGGAGGGAGCTGGACAACCCTGCCCTTCGCTGAGTGAGTGACTCTTAGGGCTGCACCCCTGCCATGGGCTGCATGGCCTGATGTCCTCTGCTCTGTGAGGTGACCCTGTGTCACACATCCAGTCCTGCAGCCCGGGGGTGTCCCTGAGGGCTGGGCAGAGGGTCAGGCTCTGGGAACATGAGGGCTTTGTGCAGAGTTTTGGCTCCTGGAGATCTCCAGGTGATACTTGGCACCAGCAGTGGGAAGCCCCCAGCAGCCACTGAGATTGGACTCTGCTCCTGCTATGAAACCTGAGCTCTGCAGAGCCCCAGGGGGGTCCTGCCACTGCTGTCACCCCTGCCTGCAGAGGAGCATGGTCCCTCAGGCTGTGGGAAGAGCATGGGTCACTCTGGGCACCTCCTCCCTGGAGAAAGGCAAGGCTCAGCTGGCCCTGCCCAGCACTGGATGGTCTCCTGGGGGGGCTGGATGGCCAGGAGTAGATGGATTTCTCCTTTTGACATCCATGTGGATCCACCACAGTTGCTCCATCTCTGTCCCCAGGCTCAGGATGAGTCCAGGCAGTTCTGTCTCAGTCCTTCAGTCTCGCCCTCCATTGCACAGGTCCCTCAGGCTGCTGCAGGGCAAGGAGCTGAAACTGCTGGTGTTTGTTCAGACCTGTGTCCTCACTGAGCAGGGAAAGAGAGGAAAGAAAAGCCTTTTTAGAGAAGAAACTAATGCCAGGAGAGTTTGGGAAATGCTGTAGCCACTCTTCCTTCCCAGCTCCAGCATGCAGCCACCAATGACTGTCCCAAAAGGCCATGGAGAGGGACACTGCTGGCATTTGCCAGGCGGAGACCTCAGAGGACAATGACTGAGAAGGAAGAGGTGACCTGAAGGTTATCCAGGTTATCCAGGAGGCTTGCTCTCCTTCTTTGAACAGGCTTCTTCCTCATCCTGTGGCCCACAAAGGATGTGATCTCTCACGTTTTGTGTGGTTCTGTCTCCATTTTTTTCTGCTTTTTCCCTCATTTTCTTTCACCTCTCACAAAATCCAGTACAGGAACATTGGATGTACCTGAACATTGTGCACTGCTGACCCCAAGGACCTCTACCAGAGCACTCCAGCACCCTGAGCCCAGGAAGATGGAAGCATCACCAGTTTATTATTAACCCATTTTGGTCCCTGTGACTCTGGATTCAGTGTATTTAATTTTAAAAGCTGTTTGTGTGCTGGGTTTTACTCAGTTTTTCTCTCCCAGCATTAAAAGGTGGGTGGGCTTTTCCTTGATCCTGGTTTTGCTGTGGCATCTCTTTTGTATAGGACTGCTCAGAGGGACTGGAGTTACCACCACAGGAGACAGGGAATGTCCTCCTGGGTTTCCTTTTGCAATTTTCATCCTCAAGCTGAAGATCACCCAATGGGCTGGGTTCAGCTGCACATCTGGCTGGCATGGTGTGGCACAGGCTCTGGGCACAAGCTGTGAGAATCCACGGAGGTTACAGCTGCTCTGTCTCTGTGCAGGACCACCAAAGCCACCTCCTGCATCTGTATTTCTGGTCTCTTTGTCCCGCTGTCAGCATGGTCCTGAAGTTCTCACTCCCTGAAGCATCCTCAGGTGCCTCCTTCCTGCATGCCCTGTATGCTGAGTGAGGAATCACCAAATGATTTGGGCTGGGGGAGAACTTGTTCCAGGACAAGGGACAGCTTCTGCCAGACCAGCTTGCTCCAAACCCCATCCAACCCAGCCTTGGGCAATCCCAGGAAAGGGGGACCAAAACTGCTGCTCTGGGTACCTGTACCAGGGAATCCAAGGTGATCTGCTGCACAAGAGGCTGTGCAGGAGAGGATTTAGGCTCCATGGTCCCTTTTGGCTTGGGACAACATCCATCAGCAGTTCATGGCCCAGCAGTGTGGGTGCTGTGGTGTGCAGTGAGCCACAAGAAATGGCTCTGCAATGCTGTAGTGGAGACATTAATGACCAGCCTCTCCAGTGTGTGCTCTCCAGAGTGGGTTTCCCAGTGTCTGGTGAGGTATGGAAGCTCTTCCTGACATCTTAATACACTTTGGTTAAACAGTGAGCAGCCCAGGCTGTTATTTATCCTCAGCCACCCCATCACCCCCCTGTCAGGACCACCACAGGTCCTGGGGGGGCCACCTTAGCTGGGGTGGGATGCCCTGTGAGCATCCCTGGAGCCATAATCTGTGCTGCAGGGTCACTGCCTGCCCTGGGAATATTCCCAGGCCTGCCACGTGTGTCACATCCCTGCCTCGGAGCAGTGTGTGAGCACAGCCCAGAGAGGACAGGAGCGGTGTGCTGCTGAGTGCCTCCATTTCCAGCCCAGAAAATCCGGGACGAGGCCCAGGGAGCAGAGCCCATTCCACGGTGGGCTGTTGACACCTCGGGGCTGCCGAGGCTGCTGTGCAGCTTGTTTGTGCTTCTCTCTTCACTGGGGGCTGTCTGCTGCCATACAAAGGGCAAAACGCCGCAGCGGGAGGTGCCGCCTGGCTCCAGCCAGGAAAACCCAGCCGATGTTTCCCTCCTTGCCCGGCTTTACCACTAGATGTCATTGGAAAAGCAGCTTTGCCAGCCCTGTTCAGCTCTCGGGGATGGGATTTTGGGGGGTAGCAGGTCCTTCACCCACTGCTGGATGCTAAGCATCTTCCCAGCCTCTTCCTCCGTGCCTTTGTCTGTCCGCGGAGCCTCTGGAAAAACCATCGCCGGGGATTCAGGGCTCAATGGACATTGAAATGCAACTGAAACCTTTTTTCCCAGCGCCTGGCTAAGCCGCCCCTCGGACCCTCCCAGGAGGGAGCCGCACGTCACCCGCTCTCAAAGGGGCGACGCTGTCACGCCGGGACCCGCGGCACCTACAGCAATATGGTCCTCTCAAACAAGTCGGACAAACAAGGCCTTTATAGGCACTTTCTTTTCTTCTGGAGTGGAAGAGAGACGAGCCGGGGGAGAACTCGGGGGCGTCCCACCGCAGTGGAGCAGCACACAAAGGCTCGCAATGAAAGGGGCACCAGCAAATCCTCTTAGGGGCTTCACTGTGTGCACATTCATAGCCCGGCCCCATCTGCCGGGGGGATCCCCGGGAGCCAGGGGGGAGAGGGGCTCTCCCTGCCCCGCCGCCAAAGCAAGCAAAGCGCATTCAGGGAGGAGAAAGGCTTGAAAAGGAAGAAAGGCCGAGCCATGCCGGNCTGCCGGGTTATGGGGGAGGGGGCAGAGCTGGTGGGGGCTGTGGGAGTCCTGAACACCCCTGGGTCCCCAGGGATGAGCAGGGAGCAGGGTGGGCAGGGAGAGAGCCTGGTGCCTCTGGGCAGGACAGCCATGCTGGCGCCCTCGGAGTTCTTTTCCTCCACGGAGGTCCCTTCACCAGGGGAGACCGACTGGGAACTGCCGGGGCTGCAGGAGGATGGAGGTGACCTGGACAGGTGGGCAGCCAGTGAGCTCGTAATGGTGCTTGATCCCAAGCTTACAGGACCAGAGTTTCTTCCCAAGGCAGGGGAATGCCAGGGATATTTTAGTCTGGTCTGGAGGAAACACCTATCCCTTCCCGGCAGGAGGTGCTGGCTCAGTAAATAACACACATTGACACCCAGTTCTTGGTGCTGCAGGATGGCAAATGTCCTGTCTCCCATGGGTTTGCCTCTTCTTTTTCCTGCCCATCCTGCAGCCTTTGTGCATTGGTGAGCACAAGGATGTGTCTAAACCAGGTCAGTCTACACCAGAGATTCTCTCCCTGCTCCCCCCAGCTCAGAGCTGCCAGGCTGAGGTGCTCAGACCTGGTTTAGCAGATCCAAAAGGTTAGGTCAGTGTGGTAGCAGTTTTTGGACAGTGACCCAGAGGAGCTGGGAGTCCTGCCTAGTCTCAGACACAGCAAGGACAGAGCCCAGGCAACTTAAGTCTAGCCTAACCCACCTGGGGGATGACTGATGTGCTTGTCTAGTGATGCCAGGGACTTGCACGCTGCGGCACTGTGTGGGGAGTGGGGAGGATGAGATGTTCTCTCTCATTTGGGTGAAGGATTTAATTACTGCAGCCAAGGCAACTTGTCTCTCCTTCCAGCCTGGAGCAGGCCCAGTACAGGGAGTGGTCCTTCCTCTCCAGTGGCCTGGCTCCAGGAGCCCTTCCAATTCTGCTGTGAGGTGGTTGGGTCATGCACTGGGAGATCAGCTCTTTCCTGCAGCTGGGTGGGGGTGTAAGGGAAGGAGGACAAAATGCTGGAGAGGCAAAGAGGATCAGGGTGTCCCAGGTCTCTTCAGAAGTGGGGCTGAGCTTGGGATGTGGCTGCTTTGGGCAGTGCCATCAGGGTCCCTCAGGTTTCCAAGCATGTGGCTGAGGAAATTGTGCAGGACTGAAGTGGTGGCAGCCAATTCCCACCTGGGGAGCTCCAAAGCAGCTCCCAAGCCGTGTGATTGGGTTGGGTAGCAGCAGGCATATCCATTTTCTGGAGGCTGCTGCTCCCTGCTGCATGCAGAGATGACTCAGGAGCAGGTCAGGTAACTCCTGGTGCCAAGCTGGTGATGAAGGTCAGACAGTCTGTGTGAGGCCCTGCAAGGTGAGACAGTGTGAGACAGTGACAGAGCCAGGGAGAGGAGGGTGCAGGGCACCACGGACCACCCACACCAGTCTGCTGAGTGACGCCGTGGGAAGGGCTGCACAGCTCATCACCTGAGCTTCTGGTGACATCTCAGCTCTGGGGACTACCCACACACCCAGGCAGGTGCCAGCTGGCTCCCCAGTACAGCCCAGGCCCTTCCAGTTATGGCAGGAAAGGTCTGTGGGAAGGGCTCAGGGGCTTGGCAGCTGCGTGTGACCATCAGATAACTCTGAGCTGTGGCTGGCCTGGCTGTGTTTGGAAGAGCCAGCTGGAGCAGTTCTTGCACAGGCAGGGAACAAGCTGTGTTTGTCCTGCCTGGATATTCCAAAAATTTTGTGAGGTGCGTGGGAGAAAGGAGGGGTGCAAGAACATCATCAATGACTCCACTGAGGATCAAGCATTAGTGCAGGGATCAGGGAGGGAATGCTGAAAAAGCAAATGAGCAACATGTGGAGGACATGGCACTACCTCACAGTCTCTGACTGACCATTTCTGCTCCAGTCACTTGTCCCAGCCACCACTTTCTCATCAGCAGGGAGGGCTTGTGATGCCCCAAGGAATGCAACAAACATCCTCGTGAAAATTGCTGCCATGAATTTACTTTCCCATGTATGCAGGTGTCCACAAGCATCATGGCCTCGGCTTCCAGGGAAGCCTTCTCATACCAGAGCTGCAGGAGTGTGAGGGCTCCTGCCCTGGAGAAGGTGCTGGTCAGGCACAGCAGTGCCCAATGCACACTGGACAGTGCTCTATGCACCAGGAGATCTTCTCTGACAAGGGCAGTGCAAGGTGCTTCAGAGTGAGATACAGCTTTTGACATAAACCACTGCCAAGGGAGCTTTCACAGCATCACAGGATGGTTTGGGTTCAATGGGACCTTAATGGCCATCTTGTTCCATCTCCCCTTCCATGGCCAGAGACACTTTCTACTAGGTGAGGTTGCTCCAAGCCCCATCCCACTTCCTGCCCATCACCCAGCTAGGAGCACTTGACACATGGGAAAAAAGGTTCAACACTCATCCAGGCTCTGGGTTGGATTTTTTTTCAGCATATGTGATTTTTTTATTTCTATTATTCTGCAGACAGTGCTTTGAGGGTCTTCAGTCCCCACCAGATGCAGACACATTTTGTTGATCCCGTGGAGCTCATATCCTGTGGCAGGGAGCTTCTGGGCAATCGCTCGGTGTGTGAAAGTGGATCCCTAACAAAAAAAGACCAGAGATTGCATCAGAAGACCTCAAACATCCCCTGTTGGAGGCCAGCAGAGCCTCTGTGAGAGCAATAAACACTGCTGACATTCTGCCGTGTGTGATTCCAGCAGGATGTGAGAGGCTGAGCGGGGCCGGCGTGCCAGGTGCTGTGCTGGCTGACACACACCCGGCAGGATCTGCTTCCCCCGGGCGGGATGCGAGCAGGGCGCTCCGATCCACGCCAGGTGCCAAACGCTGAGCGCCTGATGCTTCCCTTCAGCCCCTTCTCCCCCAGCCCCGCAGCAGCCTCTGCCTCGCCCTTCTCCCGGCAGCTCTCGCAGTGTCGCTCCTTGCAGCCGCACGTATTTCTCCTCTTGGCTCTCCTCCCCTTCCTCCGGCAGGCCTGGAGCTGCCGGGAGGAGCAGCTCCTGAAGGTGGGTGGGATGGGCTCCTGCAGGAGGCCACAGAGCTCTCCGCGCTGCCGACGGATTCCCTCCTTGCGCTCCTGCATCCGCGCAGGGCTGGGGTGACAGGGACAGGGTCCCGCCGGACCGGAGCCCGGAGCAGGGCATGGCAGAGCTGTAATTGCAATCCCAGTGGTTTCCACGCTGCCTCCGAGCTGGACTTGCGGCAGCTCCCGGAGATTTCTGGCACTGGCCATGTCCCTGCTGGCAGCGCTCCTCCCGCTCCGGGGCCGCTGTTTGCTTATCTAGAGCCATGATTTAACACAGACGCAGGAACTCACACACTCTCTCCCAGTCTCTTTCAAATTACTTTATTGCTTCCTGTCAACCAGCCGAGCATATCCTGTTAATATACAATCCCCAACGAGCCGTTTTCACAGCGTAATCCCCCTCGGGCAGATAACACGGCTCAGCTCCCGCAGGATGCCTGGCTCTGTCAGCATGCAGGATCCCAGCACCGGGCAGGTATTTTCCAGCAAAGTGGGGCTGCTGCCGTTGTTGTTGTTAAAGATAAACCCCAGTGCTGTGAGAGACGCTGGTTTGCTGCCAGTCCTGTGTTATTCCATCCCCTGGTGACCTTGCTCAGCCAACACCAAGTGCTGTCCCATGCTGGATGGCAGTGAGGGTCCTGGTGCTGGACCCTTTCTCCCAGTTCTCCCATCCCTGCTCCTGAGATCTGTCCTGCTCCAGAGACACATCTTTATCCACCTGCTGCAGTGGGACAGCAATAGAATCATAGAATCACAAAATCATTAAGATTGGAAAAGACTTCCATGATCATCAAGTCCAACTTTTGACTGAATACCTGTGGCAAGCACATTCTTCTCTCTCTCAAGAAATTTTCGTAGAGCAGCAGAGAGGGAAGAAAAGAGAAAACAATTTCTATTTCTGTCCCTTGTTTTCCCATGTAGAATGCATTAGAGAATTGTTTAGAGAATTATTAGTTAGAGTTATTAGTTATTAGAGAGTTATTAGAGAGCTATTAGAGAATTATTAGTTAATTAGATACTGGTGAGGATTGTTTGGCCCTGATGGCCAATAGAATGCACCTGTGTCTGGACTCCCTCGGGGGAGGGAGTCAGGAGAAAAGTTAGAGTGAGTAGTTAGATATGGTAGTTAGAAGTTAGGATGTAGTTTTAGTATCTCTCTTTAAATAATATATTAATGTATTGTAATATAGTCAAAATAAAGAAACTATTCAGCCTTCTGAACTGGAGTCAGCATCATCTCTTCCCATCTCGGGTTCACCTGCATTTTTCCCCACAACAAATACCATGAACACTAAACCATATCCATACCCATATCCATATCCATCTCCTGTTCCACGTCCACACTGCTTCAGGGACTGCATGGTGTTCCTTTTGCTGCTGCACAACCTGTGTCCCAGCAAAGGTCAGTTCAGGAGATACCCATAAATCCTGGAGGTGGTGGTGGGAACATATATGGGGTCTCTGGTCCACCCTCCTGCAGTGTCATCAGGACTAGGTCAGGGTGGATGTGGCAGGTCCTGGAAACCCTCTAGGGGATTTCCTGCAAGCCCAGGTTTTCTTACACTGAGTGAGTGTTGGAGCTGACAGTGTTCTACCATCTGCCATGAGGTCCTGTGGACGTCTCAGCACCACTTGGAATGTCCAAAGCAGGACATCTGCCACTGGTTGCTGTTTTAGGGAACCTGCTGTGTTTCTCCTA
Source organism: Ploceus nigricollis (assembly GCA_013399945.1). NCBI lineage: Eukaryota > Metazoa > Chordata > Aves > Passeriformes > Ploceidae > Ploceus > Ploceus nigricollis. The sequence goes on from VXBC01012945.1 coordinate 24,740, forward strand.
CACGTTTCTGATCCTCCCTGCTCAGCTCCCTTGCTAAGACGTCTATGTGTCCTGACACTGCATTTGTAGGACATTCATGCTTCTCTGCCCCACCTGGTCTCCTCCAGCCTCCTCGTGGGCTTTCTCCCTAACCCTGATGTCCATCTGATGTGCCAGCTGAGCCTGTGTCCACAGCAGAACACTAAGAAAATCCCTTTCAGAGAATGTCACTGTGATTTTTGGTTCTGTGGTGTGGAAGTGTCCTGAAGAGCAGGTCACCGTGGAGCCTGTGCATCCTCTCTGTCCCTGTGCCAGGTGGTCCTGCTGCTCCTGCACTGCCTGTTCTCCACAGAGGCACAAGGACAGATGGAGGTGGCTTTGCTGTGGAGGGACGGACACCAGGGCTCCTGAGCGTGCGTGCAGCTGGGCTTCTGGGCTGCTCCAAAGGCAAACAAAAGGAGCCCTCTCCAAAGGGCAGATGAGAAATTTGGCCTCAAGATTCACCCTCTGTTCCTCTCAGCACTGCAGACACTGAAGGCAGGGTAGCTCAGGCCCACACAGCATCCCTTCTCCCTGGGAGCAGAGGCCTGTGCTCACCCTCCCTGACAGGATTCACTGCATCTCCTGTGGACATTTCTTCAGCAAACGCTGGGATTTCAGGGGCTGCTCCACTTGGCCCCTGGTTGCCAGCTAAAAGCCACTGTTGCTGTCTCTCCCTTGCCATCCTCCATCGGCCCAGGGAAAGGGAACATGTGTAGCCATGTGATGCAGCTGTAGTGTGACATATGGCTGTATTTTTGTGGTTCTGTTTCCCAGGTTTTCCCTCCCTCCTGCCCTCGGTACAGTTTTATTGTCTGAAGTTGTTCCTGGAAGTTGAGGACAATCTTGGTGCTGGTTGTTGGTTTTACTACCAGCTGGATCTTGCCCTCAAGTACTTGTGATTCTCTCTACACTTAACACCTCATTAGCTGGAACATCCACTTACAGAGCACAGCTTTGCTGTCTGAAAAGAAGGAAAATCCTGTTTGACTCAGACGTTACACAGATCACTTATCTCAGAGACATCTGAACAGCCGGGCTTGGAAATTGAGTCCAAATTAAAAACCAGTTGAGAAGAAGTATCTGTCCTCCCAGGTAAATCAGGGGCTGATTTATTTCCTCCCCAGTATTCCTGCTGAGCACTGCATTCAGCACAGCGCCAGCCCAACACATGTCCCCTGTCACATCCCAAGGCTGGAAGGCTCTGTGCTTGCTGTGCTCCCAAGGCTGGAGCACCCATCAGCACCCCTCAGCTCCCCTCAGAGCTGGCTCCTTGTCCCCTCCTGCTCCCTCTCACAGGGCCCTGTGCCAGCTCCCCCAGCCCCTGCTGAAGTCCCCACCCCAGCACTGGCATAGCAACTCCAGCTCTTGACATCCCCAGCTCTCCAGACAGAAAAAAACACACCTTGAGAAAGAAAAAAGCAAAGTAAACCCAAATTAAAGACCTCTCAGGTGCATGAATGCAATGGCAGGGATGTGCTGGAGGTCCCCATCCTGCACTGGTGCCACGTTGATGGCAGGGAGCCCCTGCAGTGCCTCAGTGCAGAGGTTGGTGTAGCCCATGGGACAAGCCTCCAGCATCCACAACATCCCCCGAGGGGCCAGGAAGGATTTTAACAGGAGAAAGAGGACAGGCTGGGGGGCTGTAGGAGTCCAGGAAGATCTGTACTGATGACTTTCCAGCTATTTTAATTTCCATGGATTTCCCTGTGTGTTCTAAATTCCTGGATCTCCATTCCAAGGACTTTTCCAGCCTGCATTTGAATCCCTGTGAGTTTTGTGTCCCCAGCTCTGCTGAGGAGGTCAACAGCTCACCTTCCATCCCTGTGAAGAATCACCTCCTTTGATCCCAAACCCCAATCTTTTGGACCCTGGCCCTCACACAAGTATCATTTGATGGCTTTGGTTTATTCCTGGGAGAAGACAGAGAAGGGAGCAGCCTTGTCACTGTGCAAGTGAAGTTATGGATGTTTCCCCTGTGGCATCACTTATCCTTTGTCACCTCCTTGCTCACCCCTGTTCCTGCCACTTCTGGGGCTGTTGGACATGACAACTCAGACCCTGCTGGTGACCTCCCCCTGCTTACTTCTCTCTGCAACCATCTCTTATGCAATTAGAATGACAAGGAACTCCCTTGACTCTCCCAGGCTTCCTGCTTTCCTTAAAAAACTTTCATCAAAGAACTTAAAGGAAAGCTTTTGGAACCCCCAGCAGATGCCAGGGACAGATGGCACTGACCGTGTGTGTTTGGCCACTCTGGAGGGCTCTGAAGGGCTGTGAAGCAGGATTCCCCTTTGGAGAGGCCCCTCTGGCAGACAGCACTTACCCAGGGGTCTTCAGCTGCCCTCTAACACACGGGGTTTATGTTTCCCAAGGACTTTTCCTATGGCCACCACAGCACCCTTCAAGGCACCCATCCCCTCCTGGTGCCAGGACAGCGTGGTGAGGGCTCAGCCCTGATGCTGTGCTCCTGGTCCCTGCAGGAGCAGGGACACCTCAGTGAGTGCAGGAGCAATCAGCAGTCCCAGGTGCTTATGAGAATCCCCAAAGGAGCACTCAAGGAGAAATTCCACAGGGACCAAGCAGGATGCTGATTCCAGTGGGCCAGCGGGATCCCAGCAGCTGCAAGGACCAAGTCTTGGGGGGAAATCTGCAAAGAGCCTCCTCAGTGGGCCACACTGCAGGGCTGGATGAAAGGATGCCCTTTGTGACTGTCCCCTGTGCCTGGTGTGCCTGGCAGGGACCTGTGCCACAGCCTCTCCACCATCACTGCTCCATCCCAGCGTGTGGGAATCCAGGACATCCCTCTGGCTGCCCTGGAAGGTCTGGGACCCTGGCAGGGGGTCAGGAGCCCCCCTGTACAGAGCCCTGAGAGACACAGTCTCTGATCCCTGTCCATGGAAAAGAGTTTTCAANGGGCTGGAAGACAGAGACTCTCTATAACCTTGGAATCACTTAAATATCACAGATTCCGACACCAGCAGTGCCAGCAGCCACCTGAGCACGCTTTGGCTGGCAGCTCCCTCGTGTTGCCAGGTCAGCAACCCACAGGGCAGCTGGACAGGCTGTTCCAGGGACAGCTGTGCTCCATCCACGTTGGTTAACTGGGCAGTGCTTCCTCCCACTCCCTGCCAGAGCCACGGACAGACACGAAGCAGGTCCTGCTGCTGTGCCATGGCCAGCACTCCTCAAGCCCTGAAGGGATGTGTCCCCTGCCTCTGCCCAGCCCCAAAATGACCCCCTGAGCTTCCTCACATTTTGAGTACAAGCCCCTGCCTGTCCCTCCTTGAAGATGTGTCCACCACCTCCACAGTGCTAGTGCATCATAAGTGCTGCCTGTCCCTTCCCACCATGCTCCTGCCCCTGTGGCTCTGAGCTTCTCACCACACCCCATCTTCATCCCTCAGATGTCCCTGGGCAAGAGAGCTGGGGGTGTTCAGCCTGGAGAAGAGAAGGCTCCAGGGAGACCTTACTGCCACACAGTACCTGAAAGGGGACTGGGGGAAATCTGGAGAGGGACTTTGGACAAGGCATGTCCAGGACAAGGAAGGATGCCTTCACACTGAAAGGGTTAGATGGGATATTGGGAAGAAATTCTTCCCTTTGAGGGTGGTAAGGACCTGGCACAAGCTGCCCAGAGAAGCTGTGGCTGCCCCATCCCTGGAAATGTCCAAAGCCTGGTTGGATGGGGTTTGGAGCAGCAACCTGGGACAGTGGAAGTTGTCCCTGCCCATGGAAGAGAGTGGAATGGGATGTAGATTAAGGACTCTTCCAATCCAATCCATTCTATAATTCCCTGATTCTATGATACCTTGCTGCTAGAGATTATTATTTTCATGAAGCTTCAATAAAATAAAAGGTAAGTCAGTCAGTATCAGAGTCAGGAGCCTGTGCATGCATTTGCTATCACTCTGCAGGAATTGTTCCAGTTCAGTCCCATTTTGGCCCAGACTTTAATGACATGGATATTCCTAGACCCAAAGGGAGAATGGGAAATGCAAATCATAGAGCACAAGCCCCGCTCCTGCTGACTCCTGACCTTTCATCTCCAGACCCTGGCAGGGGGGGTTGCCTGCACACTGCTCTGCTTTCTCTGTGCCACCACATCTCCTGTAGCTTGCTTCCCTTTGGAAATACCTGGATAGAGGCATAGATTGTTTGGGTTGGAAGGAATCCTAGAGATCACCCAGTTCCCTGCCATGGACAGGGACATCTTCCACTCAGGGCTCCCCCACTCAGCCTCGCAGTGACAAGCTGTGTGTTTTCCACCCTCTGCTGTGGAAGGACATGTGATTGCCTCCTTCAGGTCTTTCTGCAGCACCTCTGAGGAGGAAAGAGCAGCTTCACACCAGACCATTGCCTCTGATCCTGTATTTGCCTTCTCATAAACCTCTGCTAGCTGAGAGCACTGGGGGATTTTGCTCACGAGTGCCTTCAATGTAACACATAATATTGCATTTTTTCATAGTGTCCATAAGCATTTGCAAAGCTCCTATATTAACACCAGCACTGACTAAACCCAGGTAGTTTTCTCCCTGGTTTCCCCAGTTTCCTATTAAATGCCATTTCAGCATTCTCAGTTTCAAGGATGCCACCCTGTAATTTTCTAGCATTAAACACAGACCTGAGTGTGACTTTTCAGCTTTTCCACCTTCCTTTAAACAACTTTAAAACTATTTTTTGGAAGACTTCTGGACCTTGGGTTCCCTGCCACAAAATAGCTTGGGTTACATCCTTTTCTTTTACAAACCTTTACAAATGACAGCAATTAAATCGAGCGTCCTTTTATGTCGTTACCCCTGTCAGTAGGTAATGCCTGGCAGTTTTTCATCACAGGTTATCTCCTGGGCAGATTTATTCTCTAACATTGTTATTTCTGGCTATAACCAAGGATCAAAATGAAAATATTTTTCAGAATACAAACCCCATCTTCTGCCAGTCATGCCTCATGGCTGTAAAGTATTTTGGATTAAGTTTCTATATATAACATTATATTCTGGTGATGGTTCCACCTTTTCTTTGCTGTATATCTAAATAGCCTTTTAAAATGTTGGGGCTTGTTTGTTTGTTTGTTTTTGTTTTTTTTTTTTTAACATAGAGTAATAGTTTATATACTTGATTGTCACATTTCTCTACATTCTGGAAAAGTAGTGGTACTCAGTCAAAGGTTGGACTTGATGATCTTGGAGGTCTTTTCCAACCTTAATGATTATATAAGTCTATAAATCAGGAAAACCTTGTTTTTATTTTAAAATAAACATATAATATATGGTTTTATTTAGATTTGCCTTCTTTTTAAATGTTTTTTCCTTCCTGCCTCTCTATGGTCCTGCTCATTTACCAAAACAAATTTTTCAAGAAGACCTGACATCTTTGCAGTCCCCAAGAAGGTACTTTTATTAACTTTATTTTTCCAAAAGTTACTTTTAATTCTGAACCTGGGTTCAAATTAGCTGTTGAACAAAACAGCCCAAATTTCCTGCTCAATTCTACAATTCTAAATCTATTTTAAATGCTTCAAAAGTGCCTCTTCTCTTTAATTTGTTCCCATGGCTACCATTCAAAAGTTTCATTCATTTTCCGAGCGGAGAACTCTCCAAATCATTACTGCAATCTACCAGTTGACTTTTCCTTCTTAATCTAGCAGAAGGCTCCAAACCCTCAGACTACAGGCATTGCAACAGCAACACAAACAGGGTTACCTTGCACTCCTTGATCCTCGGTGCTCACCGCAGCCCCTCCCAGCAGAGATTAAATCCTCGCTTGGGGCTTTCCTGTGGCTCTGCCTCGTTCCTGGGGCTGCCAGCGCAGGACGATGCTCGGCTGCCCAGTGCCATCCTCTGACCTTCCTCCTCTCTGTCTCAGGGAGCTCAGGGCTCCTACCCACAGGAATCCCTCATGGAGGGCTCAGAAATGCCGCAGGAAAGAGCTGAAGGGGACAGGGAGCCGCTGGTTCCCCCTCCTCAGGTCCCTGCAACAGGATAAACAGGTTGAGCGAGGTGGGGCTGTCCAGTGTCACCTTTCAGCACGAGCCATGCAGGGCCAGGTACCCTCAGCAAAGCGTACAGGGATGTAAAAGGTTAATCCTTATTTAACTCCGTGCACAGAAACCTCCCCACAGTGTCCCCGGTGGGGTGGGAAGGGTGGGGGCTGCAGCCAGTGCCTGTTGAGTGGTGGCTGGTGACTGGTGTGACTGGAAAAGGTGCTGGTTTGCTCTGGGATGCTGTGGGAGAGGTCTCAGATCCCTGGAAACTCAATTAATGGTACAGATCAGAGTGGGGATGCTGAGCTGAAAGGTGCTGGGCAGCACCGAGGGCTCAGCCTGGAGGTGGGGAGCCCCTGCTGCTCTCACCCTTCCTCCTGAAGGACCAGACCTGCCTGTCCCCAGCCTGCAGAGCACTTGGGGTGACTGGGAAAGGCAGGGAAGGACAGAGGGAGGCCCTTGGTGGTGACAGGCTGCAATCACAGATATCCATGGGGTTTCTGGCTGTTCACACACCCTTCACAGAGGTTAGGAAAATCCCCTATTGGGAACAGTTCCTCCATCCCTGCTGTGCTGGGGAACATTAAGTAGGTGATAATAAGTGGTCCCTGAGTGGGAGGGCCTGCTCTCCTCTGGAAAGTGCTACTCCAGACAATTTATCATTCAAACAAAGAGGGGAAAAAGGGTTAAACACTGCCCGGGCTCCCCAGCCAGCGGTGGCTTTGGTTATCTGCAGCATGGCTGCAGGGCTACATGGTGCCTGTACATGTTTGGGGATCAGGAGTTAAGTGTTTAAATGATAAGCGATATCTTAAAAACATAAGTTTAGCAATGAATCTTTACCACAATACTATAGTATTAGTTAATAGGCAGAATTAACTCACTGGCCTGGGGCCAAGCCCATCACAGCCAGAGCCAGAGCAGCTGAAGCTGCTTTTCACTTGGGTTTTGCTTTTACAGGATTTTCTGCTGCAGGGAGACTCCAATTTCTGTAAAAATATGCTTGTGTTCTCCTTCTCCCAACCTGCCCCTGTGAGCTCGAGGTTCCTTGGAGCCCAAGGGATTCAGCTAGGACCTGGAAAGCTTTCCTCTTGCCTGCAGAGGTGTGACCAAGGGTATCAATTCTCTGCAGGACATCTCTCAGTGGCCCTGGACCAGCTCCCTGTCTTCTCTTGGTGGGACTTTACAGGCAGATTTACTCTAGGTGCCAGCATGGGACTCACTCCCCATCTCTCCCATCCCACATAACCCTCCCTCTCCCTCAGCTGGGGCATTGAGACTGACCAAGTAGCTTCCTTGGACCAAAGAAGCATCTCCTGAACCTTTCTGGTAGTGGAGGCTCCTTAGAATCACCAAAGACCACTGCACTGAGCCTTGGGTCTGTGCCTGACAGCTCTGTGTCACCACTTGCTGCTTTCCTTTGTGCCTCCCTTGACCCCAGCTGTCACCTGCTGCACCTCTTTAACCTCACAGAGGGTGAGAGGGAGCCACTTCCTCCAGGTGTGATGAGCCAAGGGCTTCACATGCAAATGACCTTTTTCTTTCTGCATCAGGAACTGAAAATGCAGCATTAAATGGCTCACCATCAAACCTGCTTTAATGTCCCCCTAGATGTCATCTCTCCTGGCTCTGTCGGCCTGGGAACCGTCTTTTGATGTAAACCAAAATGTGGGTGCAGCTGGAGGGGTGGTTGTCCCATTTTTGTGACCCCCATTAAGGCTGTACCTGATGCTCTCTGCAGCAGGGCTTGAGTGTCCTGTGGCAGTGCTGCTCAAGGGTTACCTGTGGGCAGCAAGGACCAGCAAAACCAGTGTAACTTGACTTCCAAGCTGGCCACATGCAGGCTGCCTGATGGTGGCCATGTCCATGTCACACAGTTCCAAGGCCACTTGTCACCAGATGGCAGCAAGGAGAGCTCACAGTGTGCCTGAGGACAGCAGTGAGGACACACAGGGCTCCCTGGTCCATGGCCAGCCTCCACTGAAGCCACTAAATGTGGTGCAGAGTGAGTGGGAGGTGCAGAGAAGGACATTGGAGGAGGTCTGGAGACACTTATCATGGCATGGTGCTTTGCAGCACTTGCTGGTGTGCTCAGATGTTGAGGCATGGTGACCAGTGGAGCTTGTGGGATTCACATCAGAAGGTGGACACTGGTGACAACGCCTGCACCGGGAACAGCAACTTTGTGAGGGTGGCAGTGGAACCTTGGCAGGCCTTCCCACAGATGCCAAAAAATGCAACAGTCATAGAAAGCCCTTCCTGAGAGCGGAGTGAAGGTGTGAGGTGGGACCATGCTCACAGTTCATGACTGGCCATGAAGAGCATCTTCAGGGCATAAACCAGACTCCAAGGAGCATGTAAGAGCTTCAAAGTCAGTGCAGCAGCCAAACAAGTCTGCATAGTCCAAGCTCCATCTCCATCAGCAACAGCCTAAGGAGGAGCTCAAAAGAGAAGAGAGAAGGTCTCCATGACTGTTCCCTTGGGACAACATTCCCACTGTGGCAGTGCAGTCCTGGAGAGCTTCAAGAAAATCCTGAGGGTCTGGCTGGGCACTGGCAAACACACAGTTTGCCTGACTCCAGGCTTCCGTTTTGGAGAACTGATGGATCCTCAGGGACATGCAGGACACAACAGCCCTGGGATCCAGGAGGATTGGGATGAGGATATGATGAGTTTGGAGATGGTGAGTGCTTTCAGACATCTGATGGGAAATGCTGGCTGCTCCAGAGGAGCAGGGAGTGAGGGGAGGCTGGGAGTGGGGGAGCCAGGTACAGTGCTGGAATGGTAGGTAACTGCTGGGGATCCTGGGCATTCTTGCCCTGGAGAAGAACACATCTGAAGGAAGGAGAAGCAAGGCCACTGTCTGTCCTGGCCTTCAGCCTCCTTCCTCAATGCAAGAGTGACCCCGAGAGAGCTTCTAATGATGAAAGTTTCTCCACACATGATGGAGCTGGGCCATGGGGTTCTCGTGTTGGACATGGGGCCAACCTGGATGAGCAGCAACATCTGCAGTGACAGGAACTCCCAAAACAGACCAGAGCCTGTGGCTGGCTGCACTGAGCTGGGGAAGATCATTTGGCTCATGCATATGGCCACACCAGCTGTGACCTCCACTAACCACTCCTGTGGAATCATTTCCTGAGGTGGGTCAAGGCAGAGAACCCAAGGTGCTCAAGCTGCTGATGCATCAGAGGGATAAGGAAGAGCACAGTGGAGCTTAGACTGTTTTTTCCATGTCCTTCCATGGTGAGTTGAGGGACAGGAATCTATCCTTGAAGTCCAGTGGGTCTTCAGCTCCTGGCCTATGAACCTGGCACAGCTTGTGTAGAGATCCATGTGCAGGGTGTGACCTCCCTAGGGAGATCCTCCAGGACACAAGTGCTTCCTGCAGGATGCACCTGAACCTTCTGCCCGACCAGCAGTAATTGGGACACAGCTATGGGGGGTGAGCAGAGGGCACTGCTGGGTACAACGTGGATACTAGAGAGGTGAGGAGGAGATGTCGGGTGGCAGGGGGACCTCCTGGGGTAAAGAGTCCCAGCAGCAGCCACGTCATAGATTCACAGAATGGTTTGGGTTGGAAGGGACCTTAAAGACCATCTGGTCCCAACCTCCCCACCATGCCCTGAAGAGGGTGTGGATCATGAGGTGCCCACAGGGCAGATGTGGCTCCCAGGCATCGGGGAAGCTGGGGACTGTTGAGTGCTGCGATGCAGAATTAGAGCTGGGTCTCACCTTGCACTTTCTAGGAAGGTCCTGCTTGACCCCAGCAGTGTTAATGGGGCTTGTGACCAAGTCACAGCTGCTCCACGTGGGAACTGGGGGGATTCCTGTTCTCTCCTGGCTGGCTCCAGGGGGATGGGGGAGGAGAAGGGTGCGGGGGCTCAGGGCTGCGCACAACAAGCCTCGGATTTACCAACTCCTTGGATTTTTGTTCCTTTATTTTTTTATCCTGCCGTACGCGTCCCCTTCTCCAGACGGGAATCTCCTCACCGCCCCGGCCCCGGTGGGCAGCTGCGGGGGCTCAGCCCCGCGGCAGAGACGCCCGGCCCGTGGCCGCGGGCGGTGCGAAGGGCGCGGCGGCGGGGGCATCCCCCCGGG
>VXBC01012945.1:35241-86441 GCA_013399945.1 Ploceus nigricollis
CCCGTGCCCGCTGCTGCTCTCGGGAGAGTCTTTGGGGTGCCCCTCCGCCAGGCCTTACCGGCGTTCTGGAGCTGGTGGCCGGCTCCCCGTTGGCGCCGTGGCGTTCCCGGCGTCCCCAGGAGGAGCCGAGCTCCCCGCCGAGGTCCCCGGTGCTCAGACAAAGCAGCGTGAGGCGGCAGGTGGGGAGCTCCAGGGCTGGGTGTGCGGGGACGGCGCTGGGTGGGAGCCCCACGGTGGGGTCTGTGCAAGGGGAGACTCGTTCTCCTGCTCCCCAGCCATCCCAGCCATTCCTGCCTGCTCCCACCCGCCCGCTGCATGGACACCCTGGGAAGTGCCGGAGAACTGGGTTGGGCAGGGGCGAGGGCCAGGTGTCAGGCCAAAAACCGGCTCGTCCTGGAGCGGCGTGGTCCAGGGATGCCTGTCCGTTGTGGAAGGGTCGTGTTGGAGGGGCTGGGTGGCTCCACTGTCCCTCCGGCTCCGTTGGGCTGGTGGGCAGGCTGGGTGGCCACTGCTGGCCCTGTGTGTGCCGGGCGGTGGGAGCCGCTCGGACGGGGTTTGTCTGGAGCATGGATGAGGCACCATTTATTAAGTTGGAGTTTTGGGAGATGACTCATGGGTTGGCCAGCTATACATCGTGATATTTACAATATGGGAGCTTGGCATAAATAGGACTATTTACGTTGCAGCGGAGAGTGCTCGCCAGCTCTGCTATTCAAATGAGCCCAGCATGGTTTTAATTATGGGGGGGAGGGTTGGGGTGAGGAGCGTGTTTGTGAGAGCATACGTGTCCATGCAGGACGTCTGGCCCCATCCGCTGGTGGCCTTGACACTTCCAACGGGGTCTGGGCTTGGCCAGCGGGGCCCACGCGCACTTGACCGTGACAAGCTGGTGGTGCCAAGTGTGGCGTGCCGGGTGCCTTGGGCAGGGATGGGGTGACACCTCCACCCCACCCTGCTCCTCCTGCTGCCCAAGAGGTGCTGCCAGCCCGTGCTGTGGGTCAGTGGCTGGCTCCTGAGGCTCCCACGCGTGTTCTTGGAACATGAGTGACTTTCCCACCATCATGGCAGGAGCAGTGGGCACTGGAGCATGAGTGCCAAGGGGTGGGGAGTGTATCTAGGAACGAGGGGCTGGCCAGTGCAGGTGGGGTGTTTCACCCAGCTGAGATGATTGCTCTAAGGTATGCTCCTCCACGGGTGGGAGATGGTCAGTGGGCTTCCAGCGGCCATTCCCAGCCGGGGCTGACTGTGTTGGTTTGGGTTTGGCATGGTCCCCCCGTGCCCCTGCTGTTGCTTCTTGCCCTGTGTGTGTGTGTGTGTATCGTGGGGCTATGATGGTCACTCTCAGTGTTGGTGTGGGCAGGCAGATCCCTAATCTAGCCTTCCAGGAAAAGGCTTCTGGAGAGCTGGCGAGGTGAAAACGTGTGGGATACAGCTCCTTGGGCGTGCCTCTGCTCCTTCCTTTCTGGAACTGCCTCTTCCCACTGCTTCCGAAGTGCCTGGATGTGGTGTCCACCTGCACCTCTGAATGCTCTGGATCCCTTCGGTGTGGACAGACGGACCCAACAGTAGCTGCTGGCCATGGAGGTAGTGGCTGGACCCACCATGTTCCTGCGGCTGCAGGGAACCTCCACGGTGGCGATGCCCTCCATCGCCAGCCCCAGCGTATTTCAGGGCCAAAATGGGGGCAGAAAGGCTTGTTCGGGGAAAAACCACAATTCTGGAGGATCCTGCCTCTTGAGTCCTGTTTTTGGCTCTGTCACAGAGCGTTTCTGTACTGCTGGTAATTTCACTTGTCTCCTCTGTGCCTCAGTTTTCCTAATTACAAGGCGTAAAATAATCCAAGCATCTTTCCCAAGGGAGCCGCGAGGTTTTGTTAATGAACATGACAAAGTGCTTTGGGATCCGTGGTTGAAAGCGCAGCCTTAGTCAGTGTGGCTGTGTGTGGGGTGTTTATTTATCTACATGCTTTATATTTCTCTGCGCGCTATATATTCACTTGCATTTAACAAACCTTAATTAGAAACAAAGCCGATAGGGAAGGAAATATAAACAGGAGTGTGCATGGAAATTGGAAGTTGATTGCTCACTGGCCAGCAGAACGCATGGTTCGGGCTCGGGAGGGAAGGCTGTTTGGTTAAAACCGGCTCTGTTAAAAGGAAATGTAAAAAGAACGTGAAACATAAATCAGTATGGAAAACAGGGAGGTGGATGACAACATACATAAAGCAGAGGTTAGGAATTGCCTATAGTTGTGAAGGCGGTTGGAAGGTAATGTGTCTGCAGCTGAGAAAGTTCAGGCTTCTCAAAGGAAAGTTTTTTGTGTGTTTTTAAAAAAAAAAAAAAAACACAAAACCCAAACCAGAAAGTCAAGAACAAAGGAGTCCTGGAAGGGTCTGGATCCCACACCAGTTGGTAACGCCGCTATCGCTAACGGCCCCGCTTTATATTCCTGCTGCGTAGGCTGCGCGCCGATCGCAGGACTGACGCTCCCGAGGTATTTTGGGGGGAGCTGGGAAGGACACGGAGGTATTTTAAAATCAACAGCCTGGCTAACTCACGTGCGAGGAGGGAAAACCAACCCGATGGCGTTCTTCACCCCGGTGGAGTTAACTTTTCACAAACCTTGTGGTGCTGGCAAGCTTCCCGAGGGCTGGAGGAGAGCCAGCCCTGTGCCAAAAATGCAAAAGGAGACACGAGATGGCCCTGCTATCAGGGAGGGTGTGGGCAGCACGGAGGCAGCGACAGGCTCCAGTGGGCGATGGAGAATTGCCCGGCACGAGTTTTGCAGAGAAATGGGATCGCGGGTGAGGGGACTCGATTTTGAGCATCAGCTGTGCTGAGCAATCCTAATCCTGAGCCCAGGATTGGGCTTGGAGAGCGATGCTGGGGCAGGAGGGCTGTATCCACTCCTGGGGTGGGTATTCCCAGGGCATGCTGTGGCTGAGGTGCTGGACACGGACATCCCTGCCCATCGTCCAAGCAAGCTGGAGACAGGACTTCAGTGCTTCTGCATATTTAATAGTGAATTATAATATACATAATATTTACAGCACTCTCAGACACATGGTGGGATTGTTAGGGTGTCCTATGCAGGGCCAGGATTTGACTGGATGATCTTTGTGAGTCCCTTCCAACTTGGGATATTCTGTGATTCTGCGGTAAACAGTATATTTAATTTCACTTATGCTGTAACATATTGCAATGTTAAAACGTAATCTCTTCTCCTGTACCTGTGTTGAGCACCTCCACATGGGGTGCAGGGAGATGCCAGGGAGACAGGGTCCCCACACACCTTTGTGTTTCCATCTTTTTGGTCTCCATAGAGGAAGGCTTGAGCCATCCCTTCAGGGTTACAGTCACACCAGAGCATTGCTTTGACCTTGGTGCTCCATGGAGATGGATGTTCCAGGTGTGCCAGGACCACAGGAGCTGCAGGAGCCTCCCAGCAAGCCTAGCATGCTCCAGAGGGATGCAGCAGGTCCAGGGAAAAACACAGGATCTGTCAAGAGCTGATCCTTCCTGCGAGCTTGTGCTCCAGATCTGCAAACCCTCTCCTAAGAGCGGGAGGGGAGCAAATGTTTTGGGACAAGTGGGACTGAGGAGCAGAGCAGAGCCTGTGGTTTCAGCCTGGCCCTGTGCCACCCGTCTCCCTCCTGCTGCTTTCCCCTCCCCTCCATTTCCTGGGTTAATTTTTGACAAGGCACATTCCTTGCACCCACCTGTCCTTTGCATTATAGGGGCAGCAAAAGGGAAAGCTCCTTTTGGAGGCCAAATAAATCAGTGTCTCATTTAAACATCCATGTTGCTGCCCTTACTGCTCTGTTCTGTGGCTTTTCCAGGTGGGAGCAGCAGTCCTCTCAATACCTGCTGACTTCCCAGCTTCTCTGGGTGACAAAAGCATAGGGAGAAGATGCTGTAGGGGACAAGGGCTCAGGGTTGGTGTGGCCACTGATGTCCCCAGCTCCTCGTGTCACCCCACAGAGGGTGTGAAGGGGACGTGGCTGTGCCTCAGGGATGCTGCAAGGGGTTTGGGGCTGTCCCCAGGATGGGAGCAGCCGCCCCCTTGGAGACAGGCTAAGGACCTGCCTGCACTAGTCAGGGCCCTTTGTGTGCACATACCTGAGCTGCTGGAAAGAGGGGTGGGCACTCAGGAAACTGCCCGAGGAGCTGGGTAAATAGTGGAGGCTGTGACAGCTCCCGAGGCCTGAGTGCTTTGGGGTGAGGGATGAACGAGAGCCTGAGCCTCCACTCCTGCCCCAAAACGTGCCTCCTCCCCACACACCAGCCCTGCTGGGATAGGAATAAGGGTGGCTCTGGCTGGGAGTGGGGTTCCCATCCTGCCACAATCCCATTTTTACCCCGTCAGCTCCCACCCAGGTTTGTAATCCCTCCCATACCTGGATCTGGTTTATAGAGAGACCAGGGTGAAGCACAGCTTCCAACTGGATCTCGTTGGGATGGGGGGAGCAGGGAGATCCTCAGAGGCAAAAGTTCAGCTGTTAGATAAGGGAAAGGATGGGGCCTCCTGTGATAAGGGGCTGAGTGCAGCATGGGCTGGGCGGGAGGGAGGGAGAGGCAGCACGGGGGAGCTCCGAGGGCTCTGCCCAGCCTTACCCAGGGATGCAGGGAGCACTGGGGATCACTGGGAGTGCTGAATGTGGGCAGGGACCCCTCGAAGGCCAGGTGACAGCAGGAGGGAGGCTGTGGGGAAGGAGAGGTGCCTGGAGATGTGCAGGGATATATTGTTAAGGTCTTTATATCAATGTCAGATGTTTCTGGAATGTGCTGGATGGATGGCAGGTTGTGCCAGGGTGCAGACACAGGTGGCTGTGCAGGGCATGCCAGCCCCCTGAGATAATCAGGGTGAGGGGAAGGAGTAAGTGAGGATCATGCTGTTCACCCCTCCCTGAATGTCCTTGCTTGGGATGAAGTGAGAAGCATCAGGTCTGACAGGAAGTGTGGCACCGATTGCCAGGCATTAAAGGAAGATGGAGCAGGCCACGAGGGCAGAAAACACAACTGTAATTGGGGCTGGTCTGTGCCTCCCTAAATGTCACATTCAGAAATGATGGTTTTAGTGGCTGAGAACAGCTGTGGTTCTTTGGAGAGCTCAGAGGAGGAAGAACTCTGGATTTGGACCCGAGCAACCACACACCAGACATCAGATCTGCTTCACGGGAGCAGATTCAATCTCCCAATGGGCATGAGGAGGGGCTGGAGAGCTCCAGAAGTTGGTGAAGCTTTCTCAGTTGATCCAATAAATTATCTTCTTTCCACGTTACCTCTCTCAGAGTCAGACCATGGCATCCATAAAGCAACCAGCACTTAAAAACACCACATAGTAATAGTCTCTGAGTAAAGCAAAGTGAAGGAGCTGACTGAAGGGACAAGCTAAAATAGGAAAATACTTGCCCATGATGTAGGAAATTAAATTAAACCTCAGAATGAATTCATGCAGCCACTTAACATGAGTTTCCTAAAAATAACCAAAAACCAACCTAACTTGATTAAATGGCAAATTGGAGGAGGTCATTGGAGGTAAAAAAATGTTCTTCACAAAATGCAAGTGGTATCTAAAAGGAGAAAATAAAAAAATCATAAACTGTGGTCTGGTGAATGTGAAGCTGTATAAGGCAGGCTGAGAGGAGTTTGAAAAATAACGTGAGAGAAGAAATTGTTTATCCCCCAAGTTTCCCCTCAACAAATAGGTATTGGGAAGTTAAATGTGCAGGATGGAGCCCTTGGGGTGGAGGGGGATGACTTCAGTGTCACCCCAAGTGGCCAAAGGGACTCCTGCCAAGGAGCTTTTCTTCCCAGGGCAGGGCTGGGAGACTGTTCTGAAGTGATGGCAGGAGAACTCGTATTTTACAATGAGTCAATAAAATGAATATTTGAGCCAGAGTAAATGGGATGAGCATCCTTTAAGAAGATCTCCCTGGGTGATCCAGGAGACTCCAGAGCAGTAATTTTAGAGGAAGGGCTCTCTTATGGATTAAAATCTGCTTAAAGAAGGGGAAACAAAGAGTCAGTTTTCCCACTGGACAGGGTCAGCGTGAGGCTTGCGCTGGTGATGTATTCATAAAGTAGAGAGGGGTGGGAATGGGAAGGCGAGGAGTGTTTGCAGATTATACAAAATTATTCAGGATGATAAAAACAACAGTTGTCTTGAAAATATTGCAAAAGGCTCTCATGACACTGGGTAGCTGGGCTATAAAGTGGCAGATTAAATGTAGTCAGGGATGAATGAAAAGGGATTCACATGGAAAAAATTACCCTAAACCCATGCATGCACAGTGGCAGTCTTTAAATTACTTATTAGCATTTTGAGAAAGAGATCTTAAAGTCATTGTGGATGGCTCTTTGAAAGCATCAGCTCCGAACTGGGAAAGACTGGGAAAGGGAGTGGAGATGCTTGTACAGGAGAAGTACAGGGGAGAGGGGCTCCGGGAAAGATGCAGCTTGGGGAGGGAGGGGCCACAGAGGTGCACTGGACTGTGGGAGATGTAAAGAAGAGAGGGTTGAAAGGGTGATGATCCTTTATTTTATATTTTTTCCCTCTCTCTGGAGTTCTCAAGCAGAAGATTTCCCACCAGGAGCAATGGAGGGTGGAGGCAGGGCGGGGTGAAGCCCAGCCCTCCCCGTCCTGGCTGCCAGGGGCATCGGGTGCCCTTGATTGTGGTGTGCTCCCTGAGCATCCTGGTGCACTGCAGGAGGTGGGATGGAAACCAGGAATCCCTTTGGCTCCAATTTAGAACCAATCCTCCCGTGGCAGATGTGGTATTTGAAAGGAAACAGGGACAGGTGCCTTCTCTGGGCTCCCACACTCAATGTCCAGGCTCGGTGGGGTCCTGCTGGCCCCCAGCTCCAGTTTGGCTTTCAAGATCATCTGCAGCTTCCAAGGCAAAGTGCTGGGGAGGTCCACATCACTCTGGGTGCTCATGGCCTTGAGCCCTCTGTGTCTGGGGACACCTTTAACCTTCCACAGGCTCTTGCTTTTGGCCAGATGGCCAAGGAAGGTCCCTTGGAAAATGCCTGTTGGTGCTTGCCTTTGTCCTCCTCGGAGTTTCAGAGGCCAAGAGCATCTGGTTGGAACTGGGGAGGAGAGGAGCTTCCCTGAGCCCTGGGTTCACCTGGCAGTGCTGTTGGCTGGGTTAGGGGAGGTGCTCGGACCCTTGCCCAGCAGCTGAGGAGGTTGGGGGTGGCGAATATGGCCGAGCTGTGTGACTGTCCCTGGGCAGAGGGGACACCTCGAGCTGTGTGACTGTCCCTGGGCAGAGGGGACACCTCGAGCTGTGTGACTGTCCCTGGGCAGAGGGGACNCGGCGCCCTCGGGCTGTGTGGCTGTCCCTGGGCAGAGGGGACGCCTGTGGCTGTGTGACTGTCCCTGGGCAGAGGGGACACCTGGGGCTGTGTGACTGTCCCTGGGCAGAGGGGATGCCTGGAGCCGCTGAGGCCGGTGCTCCCAGGGCCAGACAAAGGGAACAATGGGCTCGGCTGCTGGGCTCCTGGGTAGCCTGCAGCTGGCTCCAAGCCCCCAGCCCAGGAGAGGAGGGGCAGGCAAAAGGTCTGGAATCCCTCTGCTCCCACCCAGGCTTTGGGGACACGGGGACACCCAGCTGCAGCAGGCTGAAGGACAAGCTGTGCCCCTGGTGATGCGCAGGCTGGGCAGCTGGCTGGCCGTGCCCAGCTGGGCTCTGTCTGTCCAGCAGCAGGCTGAGGTGAGTCCTGCTCCATGGGAGGTGTCATCCCAACTCCCTCAGTATGTCCCCAAAGTGTGTGGAGCCCTGCTGGAGCCTGGTGAGCTCTGTTGTATGTCCATGTCATGGCTTGGAGAGACCTGTGTTGGGAGGCTTCTGCAGCACTGCTCTGCTGAGAAGCAGAGGAGAGGAGAGGAGAGCCAGGGAGGGTGAGGGCAGTCAGAGAGGAGGCTGGACCCTCCAGATCTCCTGTCAGGACCTTCTGTGAGCCTGAACAACTTCAGCAGAGGGATACAAGGGAGAGAAGACATCTCCATCCTGTGTAGTCCTCATGCACAGGCTGTGGGTGAGAAGCACTGTGGTGAGACAGTGCAGGTTCTGCCTGTCCCAGAGTCTCTCAGGGCAGGGGAGGACTGACTGGAGCACTCTGCCTTGGAGCAGGGGACAGGGAGTCCCTGATGCTCCTTGGTCTCCAGAGGAGATCCTGCTCTTTGAGCCTCCCAGGAGGCCACTAGTTCCTGCAAAGTGGCCACTGAGCCCACATACTTTGGGCTGCTTAAGGCTGGAGGGTGGGACAGGATGTGTCTGAGGACAAACCAGGTAGGAATGGGCTGCTGAGGTATCTCCAGGTATGTGGCTGGTTTCACCCAAAACAGGTGTGGGTGTGGGTGTGTGTGTCCTGCCAGGACCCATATCTGCCTGCTTCCACTGCTCTCCACTCCCAGGCAGATGCTGGTGGCCATGGCAGGTACTCCTGGATGGAGCTGGCATCATCGTTCCCTGCTGTTGGCTCCCATCACTTGCTGGTCACTGTCCCCAGGTGATGCCTCTGTGAGTTTGCCTTCAAGCCTTTCTCATGAGATCCATCTTTCTTGAAAGCTTTGCCTTGGCAGTAGATTTTTGGGTGGGAGTGATGCCCCAGAAGGGGGGCTTGGTCCTAGAATCATGGAATCATTGCCTGGTTTGGGTCAGAAGGGACCTTAAAGCTCATCCAGCTCCACTGCTGCCATGGGCAGGGACACCTTCCTCTAGACCAGGGTGTTCCAAGCACTGTCCAGCCTGGCCTTGGACACTGCCAGGGATCCAGGGGCAGCCACAGCTTCTCTTGGCAGCCTCTGCCAGGACCTCCTCACCCTCACAGGGAACAATTCCTTCCCAATATCCATCCATCCCTGCCCTCTGGCAGTGGGAAGCCATTCCCTGTGTCCTGTCCCTCCATCCCTTGGCCAAAGTCCTTCTCCAGCTCTCTTGGAGCCCTTTTAGGCACGGAAGGCTGCAATAAAGTCACCATGGAATTATGAGATGTATCCAAAGCACCTGTTTGTGGTCTTGAAGAGCTGGGAGTGCTCTGGTCTGACAAATGCCTGTGCAGCTGGTTTGAGGCGAGGTGTGGCAGAAAGTCTGCTGAGGATCAGCACTGGGCCAGCCAAATGAGCTGGGTGCTGTGGAGGGGAGGTCAAAGAAGCCCTGGGCCATCACAAGGAGGTTTGTGCTGGCCAGGCAGCCCCCAGGCAGTGCACACCACATGCTGGGAGCGAGCTGGGCTGGAGCACGTGAGGGTCACATCTCCCCGTGCCGAGGTTACGATCGCGTTTCATGATTTGCTTTGCTTGTAATCCTGTTTCCAGGCCCCGCAGCCGCGGCTCGGAAACCTTTACGGTGAGCCTCACTTCATAAATCTTGGCCTTGTTTTACTTTTAAGCCTGTCTGGTATCAGAGGATAAAGCAAGCGGGAGAAATGCGTGACCTGGGGGCAGCAGGGATGGAGTGAAACAAGATGTCCAGGCTTGATAGAGCCTGCAGGGACAGGGGCTGGCCAGGCTGCAGGGACTGAGCTGCGGCATGCCAGCCCTGGGAAAGCATTTCCTGGGGATCTCTTCTGAGGGATCTCTCCTGCAGGATCCCAGTACCTCCAAGGCTGCTTGCAGAATGCCTTTGCAGGTGTCTGAGCACTGGTTCCGTGTCTCCAGCCTTTGTATGCACATTGTGACACCTTCGTGGTAAATGGGGGCAGGCCTGTGGCTCCCTGGGCATTGCTCTGGGAGGGAAAGCGAGCTGGGGATGTTATATTTTCATTTTTCTGGGGAGCAATTCCAATATTTTCATTGCCTGGACGTGGGGAATGGCTGGTGGCAGGGTATTGATCAGCCAGTGCTGGAGTGTGCTGAGAGGTGGGATGGAGGTGTCAGCTCCCCCAGGCTGGCTGCTGGCATGGGGCACTGAGGGGCTGCATCAGGCAGAGCAGAGCAGCCCCACCAGGGACAGCTTCCAGCCATGGAAATAGCTGCAAATGCATGGATGGGCAAATGCATTCCCCAGGCAGAGCCTGGAGCTGCCCTGTCCATGCCCTGTCCACTTCTTGGAAGTGTTTAAGGCCCAGCTGGACAGGACTTGGAGCAATCTGGTCTAGTGGAAGGTGTCCCTGCCCATGGCAGGGTTAAAAGGAGATGGTTTTTAAAGTCCTTTCCAACCCAAACCATCCTGAGATTCGATGAAGCTTGGAGAAAGCCCCACTCCTGCCTGCCTTGCAGGTGGATGGATGGCCCCAGAGGCTCTGGAAGGGTAAACTGAGGCGTGGGTGTGGTGCTGTGTGGAAATGCCTTGACACACAGTCACAGCAGGGCAGGGGGGCTGCCATGGGCTAGAGGGGACAGCGTGCCCAGTGCCTCCAGGACTTGTCCCCATCCCCTGTCACCTTTGGAACCTCTGAGAGTCTGGACAGCTGCAGAGCAGTCGGGAGCAGGGCGGGCCCGGGGAAGGTGCTAATTAGGATGTTGGCAGCATTAGTAGGGGTTGGTGTCTGGCTGGTGGGAGGTGTTGAAGAGGCAGCGTGGGCTCTGCTCCATGACAGGCTCGGTACAAAGCTCAGGGCAGCAGGCTGCTCACAAGTCTGCAGGGGGGACAAGGCCAGCTCAGGGCTGATGGAGCCATCCAGGGGTAGGTGGGTGCTGCTTTGAGCCCACCTGGGGCAGCTGGGTGACAGCCTGATGTGGCTTTGTCCTGGGGCTGCTGGGAGCATCCCCAGTGATGGGGAGCTGTTTCCTTCATGTGGCTGCGCTGCTGCTGCACAGAACCAGCCCTGATACACCTGCTTTTCTCCTCCTTTTGGCTTCTCACCTTTCTTTTTCCATGGCTGTAGGTGAAATAGAGAGTAGAGGAGCTGCTCACATTGCTTTTGGGGTTTTTTTTATCTGATATCAAACTTATGCCATCACATTGAATAGCTGCCGTGAGATTTTGGTGTGACTGACACCTGTTCTGGCTTCAGAGCAGTAGCTTTTGATACAAGCAAATCCTCTGGAAATGCTGAGTTTACTGTCAGCTGCTCCCACGTCTCACCTGGTTGCTGTTCCCAGCTTTGGCTAAGCCTTGCATCACTCAGGAGGCTGCTGATGCTCTGAGCTGGGTCGGTCTCTTGAGCTCCACTGCTTTATGGTTTGTGGGACAGGCAGAAGCTGCAGGCACATGCCCATGAGGTGTTGCCAGGCTGGTCCCTCTGGGCTGCTGAGCTGTCCCTGTGTGGTGGGACATGGCTCATGGGTGTGCACCTGGCAGGAAAACGGGCACAAGCCAAAAGCCGAGCGAGCCAGCTCGACCGTTGCGGCGCTCCCTTTCATCCCTGGCTCTTCCGGGAGCCCATCCTTCCTTATCTGGGGGGTTGGGGGTGAAGTTCACTCTTTACAGGCTGGGTCCCACGATGCTGCTTTGTTTCTCCCAGTTTCTGTTGGTCTCTGCATAAGAAAAGGTGGGGCTGCAGGGCGGGGAGCTGAATTTTGGACTGGGAAGTAAGGGATGTGTAAGGGGACAGTGCCAGGGGCTGTGGTGGCTTTGGGAGTAGCACATTTGGGACCAACAGGAGGGACCAGCAGAGCCCAGACGTCCCTGTGGCATCTTGGATGGGATGGCAGGGGCTGCCCATGGGGTTTTGTGCTGGGGGAGACCAAGCAGGTCACCCTCCAGCAGAAACCTTGCCCTGTAATTTGGGTGGCCTAAATACGACCTGAGCTCCTGCTTGTGGGTGCTGAGCCCTTGGAAAGCTGACCTGGTGTTTTACTGTGTTTGGGAGGTCCTCAGTGTGTGGGCTACGTAGGGAAAAGGGAAGAAAATGGGATTTGTGAGGTCAGCCCTGGGTGTGTCATCCACCAGTCCTGAACTGCTCAGTGGCCAGAGGGGTGGAGAAGGGCTCAGCCTTGCATGAGTCTTCTGGGGATGCCAGCAGGTCGTGGAGCTGTGGTGACGTGCCCACTCCATGTGTCACCATCAAGGTGCCCATTTCCCTGGTGGCGTGTTGGGGTCTGTGCTGAAAGAGGAGCCCTGTGAGTGCACAGGCTCAGGTGAAGCACCTGAAAACACTTTGGAGTCTCCTTCCCTTTGGTGGCAGGAATGTTCTGTACACTTGCTCAGGACTAAAATAAAACTGCTGCCCAAGTCCCATCTGAGAGAAAAAGCCTGGGGAGAACACATTCCTCTCCTGGCTGCTGTGGTGGGGATGCTCAGTCAGGGGTTCTGAGGTGCTGGTGGTTTTTGTTCAGTGCAGAAGTCACTGTTGTGCTTGGCATGCTCCAGAGATGTAACTCTGGAGAGGGCTGTGGGCTAATGTGGGTGGTGAGAGCCCACCTAGGGTGGGTGTGTGGTGGCCATGAGGGAGACAATACATCATATCAGGGAAGTGTCATGAGGGTGAACAGACAAACTGATGGATGAGTCAACAGACCCAAAAAATAGAAATAAGAAAAAGGCAAACCTGGCTTCTCTTCCAATCCAATAAAAATAAAATGAAACAAACTTCATGCTCACATTGCCTGAAGAAATCCCACCCACCAGCGGTGCTGGGGAGACCCTGCTGGTCCAACATCAAGTGATCACACTCTGATGATGCACATCCCCATACTGTCCTCATCAATGTGTTACAGCTCTGCCCTTGCTCCAGGCCCCCAGGCTTTTCCTTTCCAGCTAAGAAGAGGGTCTGGAGCAGGGCCTGGCTTTGCTACACCTGCCTGTCCTCCAGCATGGGGTTGGTGTGACCCTGTGCCAAGCCTGGGCTGGGATTTCCCACCCTTCCAATCTCTCCACCTCCAAATCTTTGTTTCCCTCTCAGAGAGTTAAATTTGCACACCCTTCAGGTGGTTTGGCCCGGGTGGGCTTGGTTTCCTGGGTCAATGTCTGCTGGAACATTTGGATGTCCTCTCCCAGGGAGGACTTTGCCCATGCTGGGGACTTAGCTACAGCTAAATGGAGACAGTGGGTGATCCACAGCTTGGAACATCTCAGTTTAGTGAGGCTGGCTCAAAATCAAGCGTTTTAACCAAGCAGGAAATGTTGCTGTGGGATTTCTCCAGTGTTTTAGGAGGGTGGTGGAGGGCTCTGTGCTCATCCTGGGGCTGCTTCTGGGAGAGGAAGACATTGAAGCCCGCTGCTGACCATCTCCTTTTGTTGCATCTCCTGCACCCACACCAAGTCCTGCAGGGGTGGTTACCCTTTGCCCTGCTCTGGGCTGCAGTCAGAGTAAATATTCACTAGAGATGTTTTGTTTTGGTGTCTCAGGCTCACGAGGCCAGTGGAGGTGATTTTGGGGATCCCCAAAGTGGGGCTCGCCAGCCTGTAATACTTGGAGTACTTCTGCTGCCTGCGCTTGCAGGGCTCTGGTGGGGATGAGACATGGCTGGTCTCCATGGTTTTATGTGGCATGGGACTGTGCCAGCAGTTTAATCACAGCTGAACCCTCACAGAGCAGCATAAAAAATGTTGTAGTTGGGATTAGGTTACCCATCCTTCCTATAAAAGACTCTATAAACAGTCCATCAAGGCCCAGCATTCCTGCGTTGGCTGTGAGGTCCTTCACACTTAATGGGTCTGACATTTGCTTTGACTAAACCTTTTTTGGGGGGAGGCAGTGATATAAAGCAGCCCCCAAAGAATGGTTTTTTGCTTGCTTTAGTGGGGGAACCCAACTGGGCTGGCTTGGCAGAGGCGGTGTTGGATGTCAGAGGATCTGGCTGGGAAGGCAGCGGGTGAGAGGCAGCCCAGAAGGCAGTGACAGCAGCAGCTCCTCCCTCCCCATCACTGACAGCTTTCTCTGGGGGGATTTGCTCTTTGCTGGGGTGTCTGAGAATTTTCCCTTATCTTGAGGCAGGCAAGGACCTGGGACTCTCTCTCCCATCTCCCAACACACTTCAGACCTGTCTTGTTTCTGCTGTAGCTGAGTAATACTCCAAAGTTAAAGCTCCCCAAACCTTTTAAAAAACCTAAAGCTCAGTCTGGGGACCAAGTGGTCTCTTCCTAGCTTCAGATGAGCTCCCACCTTCACCTTCCTCACCATGTCCTTCATGTGTGATGGCAGCCATGGAAGGGCTCCTAGTTTAACACCATCCATGGACTTGCTTGATGTGCTTTTGACTTTTGTTCATCATTTGGGGAGCCAAAGGGGCAGGGAATAGATGGATACCCAGGTGGGAGACTTAGGTGGTGCTGAGGGTGTTCCTTATCCTGGTTGCTGCATTGTTGAGGCGGGTGTGCACACCTTGGTCATTCCTTGGGGCTGGTGATGCATGGGACAATGCAGATGCTCCTGCCTGGGACAGTCACCTCGCTCCTGGAAACCTTAAAGCCATAGTTATGCTCCTGCTCTCCCAGCAGCGTAGGGAAGGAAAAGCCCTGACCCTCCTGGCTGCCAGGAGGTCCCAGCTGGGGTGGCAGTGCTGTGGGTGACACCTGCCTGCTTGGGAAGGGACTGAAGCCATCGGGTTGTTCCGTGCCCAGCGAATGTCTGTCGGGTGGGAGCTGCATCCACGCTGTGGTGCCAGGGCTGGGCACCAGGGGCTGTCCCTGATCAGTGCCACCATGTCACTGGGACCATCTGGAGCTTTTCCTGCCTGTCTGGTGCTTACATCTGTTGAGCCACACCAGCTCCAGGGCAGTTGCTGGAGGAGATCAGGCTTTCCAGTGCTTTTCACCACTGAGTTTAATTAATTTTAAGGTTTTTGCCCCCCTAAATTTTCTTTGAAGATTATTTGAATAGTTTAATCATTATCACAAAAATGGGATTTCTAATGTAAGCTGGAAGCAACCTCCCCTTCAGTATCCTGCTGAGGGCAATTCAACTCACCTGCCTGGCTGGCTGGTCTCAATCATCAGCCTGTCCTCAGAGGCCCTTTTCTCTCTGTTACTATCTGGAGAAAATTAACAACTGCATTAAAGTGGGAGCATTATTTTTTCATATGGTGAATGCCAAAGAAGGTGAATCCCATATCCTTCACTTGAGAATGCTCTGCAAGGCTTCAAGGGCATTACCCACCTGAGCAGTGGTTTCCTTCATCCCCCTCCATCATGCTAAGGCAGAAATGAATCCAGGGCTGGTTCCCGTGGAACCCACCGAGGTCCAGCACTGGGAACTATTGCTTGGAACGTGCCACCTAATCAGTTCTTAATGCCTTTTGTAGCATGTTTTTTGATCTGGAGTGCAGGCAGTGGCTAGCACAGTGGCTCTGTTCCCCAGGCTGCCCTCACATCTCCTGATTCCAGCACTCAGACACTCCCCTGCCTCATACATAGCTCCTTTCACCAATCAGACTTGTAATCTCAGTGAAGAATGAAATCAGATTTGTTTGACAAGACCTGTTTCTTGTAGAAGTATGTTGACTGGTGCTAATTATACTCCTGTTCTTTAATTCTTTATGATTGGAATTACATCAGCTTTTTCATTATTTCCCCAGAAGTGATTTCAAACCGAGCGAGACCTTGAGTGCCTGCCATTCCCTCACGTTATAATCCTGGTGCATCCACTAGACATGATCCTTCTGCTCTGAGATGCTCTGCATTAGTGTCTTCAAGGACTTCCCAGCTTTCTTCTTCTCCAGGCATCCTCTCATGGGCTCTTGCTTCTTAATCTTTGCAGTCTCTTGGGTCTGTCACTGTGAAATGTGTTGGATTTTCTTAGTTCTCTCTCTTTTGTTGTGCTTTAACCCCAGCTGGCAGCTCATCCCCACACAGATATCATACACAGATAGCATTCCCTGGCATAGGCTGCCCAGGGAGCAGCCACCACCCAGGGCAGTGGTGTAGTTGCCATGCCTGGAAGTGCTCAAAGGCACGTGCATGTGGCACTTGGGGACATGGGTTAGTGGGGAACTTGGCAGTACTGGGTTAGTGGTTGGAGTCAATGATCTTGGAGGGCTTTTCCAACCCTGGTGATTCTCTGATCCCTTAGTCTGCGGGCCATCCCTGTAAAGTGTCCATGAAATGTCCACAATTGTCCAGAAAATGTCCATTGAGTTTGTGAGGTCCATGACTTTGTCTATTGGTCACTCAGGTGAGGTAACAGAGGGACTGGTGATACTCTCTGGAAACAGTGCTGGAAAGGGCTCCCCAGGTTTATTCCACTGCCCAGTTACTCCTGCAAACTTTGACCAGTACAGGAACCAGGCTGTGAAGTTTTCTTGTGGTTTCTCCCAGTTTGATAGTGGCTTGTCCCAGAATTTGATTTTCCATGTCTGTTGTGGAGGTGTCGCACAGGAATTTGATGTGGTCATGGTTTCTTGGGCTTGTTTATGGAAGTGTCATCACTGAAATGGCCAGAAATGAAGATAAACGATGGCTGGGGCTTCTCCCACCTCCACAAGGCCACTGTCTGTGGAGAAAACAGCTGAGTTGTTTGGGCACCATGTGGCCCCGTTGCATCTGTTCCAAAGTCTCAGTTATTTGCTAAGTGCTTGCAAACGTGTGTGATTTTTAAGGAATTACAGCCAGACGTTCCCTGGCTCGTTAGTTATGTATGAGCTAAGGAATCCTGGTTGCTCAGGGGAGGAAGCAGGCCTGTCCTCTGGAGGGCTGTGGAATAACATCCCACTTTCCTAATAAAGACACAAACTGGCTGACCATGGCCACCCTTCACACACCAGGAACTGCAGTGAGGGAAGCTCTGACTGTGTGGAGAGTAAAAAAAACCTGTTAATCACCCTGGGGGTGGAGCAGGACTGAGGCAGGGCTCGAGTCAGTGACAGCTCCTCCAGCCCTGAGCTGTCTCAAATGCTTTTCTCTATGTTTCTATGAATTTTAGCATTTTTACTTAGTATTTTTTCTGTGTGCTGAAAAGAACATCATCATAACTTTTTCTTGTCTTCAGACATGGGTTTTCCAGAGGTTTCTTTTATTCACTTCCTGCCAGTCACGATAAAATATGGATTGTGCTTATTCTCCTTCTGTTTCTCATGGATTGCCTTTTGTGTGTGTGGTTGTCACAAACACTTTGTTCCTCTGAGGCTGGTTTTGGTTGAAGTTGTTGTTTTCTTAGATTGCCTTTATATAAATATATATATATAAAATGGTTCAAACTTTTCTTACAGAATCATAGAATGGTTTGGCTTGGAAGGGACCTTAAAGATCGAGTCCCAGACCCCTCTGGTTTCCATTTGTACTTTTTGCTCCTGTTTCCTGGTTGACTCTGATTGTAAATTTGATGAGATTTTGGAAATTGATACATTTGGATGAACAGGCAAAGCCATTTCAGGGTTGGTCTGTTCTCCCTTTGGCCCACACACACTGTGGTCATCATTGCTGAGGCAACTCCATGCTTCCAGTCCAGTGATTCAGCCCTCATTCCGTGTCATTATGAGGTCCAGAATTGGAGACCTCAGGGTCTTTAATGCACTCTGTGCATTAAAATTATGTAATGAGCCTGTCCTCACCGCTGGCAGGGTGTGATACAGTGGGGCAGTGACAGATATTGACAGGTACCAGTGTCTGCAGGCAGGGGAGAGGCAGAGATGTGCTGGTGAGAGCTGGGTCACGGGCGCTGTGTTGGCTTTCCATCACGTGTGTCGTTGCACGTCGTGACAGGCATGTCCTGAGCATGGTTATGATTTATATTGGTGCACTGGGGGCTCAGCTGAACCAGTGTGAACTGAGGGGTCTTCTCCAGCATCCTCTACTGCTGAACTTCCCAGTTCATGGAATCACAGAATCACTGAGGTTGGAAATGCCCTCCAGATCACCAGACTCAATCATTAACCCAGCTCTGCTGTATTCACCACTAACCCATGTCCCCTGGTGCCACATCCACGTGGTTTTTGAACACTTCTGGGGTAGTGACTCCACCCCTGCCCTGAGCAGTCATTGCCAATGTGTGATCACCCTTTCCATAAAGAAATTTTCCCAATATCCACCCTGACCATCCCCTGGCCCAGCCTGAGGCCGTTCCCTCTCATCCTGTCCCGCATTGCCTGGGAGCAGAGCCCAACCCCCACCTGGCTGTCCCCTCCTGTCAGGAGCTGTGCAGAGCCAGAAGGTCCCTCCTGAGCCTCCTTTTGTCCAGGCTGAGCCCCTTTCCCAGCTCCCTCAGCTGCTCCAGGCCTGCAGTGTAGAGCAGTCCCAGCTGATGGACTGATGTGCCAGTGATGGCCTGGGTGGATCCCATCCTTTGCAGGGAGCTGGAGGACACATGGTGTGGGGAGGTGGCAGTGCAGTCTGTGGCAGCTTGGGCCAGGCATGCTGGTCACCCTGCACTCGCCTCTCCTGGCTCTCACCATCCCCCTCCTCAGGAGCCCTGCCCAGATTTCCTGCTGAAATGGAGAGGGGAGTCCAGGACTTCCTCAGCCTCGGGTGAGGCACAGTATCAGGTGAGCTAACAGGATGTTGTAGGACTGAGGAGAGACCACTGATGGTGGATTTGAGAGGACATGCAATGACCTTTGTCAGCAGGAATCACGTCCTGCTTACCTGCTGGAGAAGGACCCACTGCCCTGGCAAAGGTGGCACCCTGTGAAGGTGGCACCTGCCAGATATTTGCAGGTGTGTCTTGGTTTTGGGCTGTGCAAGCCCTGCTGTCTCAATGCATTGCTGCTGTTTAAGGAGGGAGAGTCCTTTTGGCACCACTGGAGGGTGGCTGACCTCTGGATTTTTGGGATGGAATGCCAAGGCACAGACTCACTTGTGTCCCTGAGCCTGGTGTTAGTCCAGGGAGCCCCTGCCTTCCTCCTGCCTTGCTGGCTTAATGCATCTGCTGGGTTTTTGCTCCAGAACACAATAAAGAGAAGCAATGCTATTTTTTTCCCCCACCAAAGTTCTGATACTCAGCAGATGAACATCCTGGATTAGGCTGAGGAGAGGTGTTGTCAGTGGGTTGTGGGGGCTCCTGCATCCTCAGGTGGCTAATGGGGAGATGTGTAGGAATGATGTTCGCAGCCTGTGTTCCCAGCCAGCCTTCCTGGGGGCAAAATGTAGAGCTGCAGTTGTGGTTCCATTTTCCAGAAAAAGGAAGCACTGGGTGTTTGAATGAGATAGTGGCTGGGATCATTATATAGTGGTGATTTGGGATCCTGCTGTCTCTCTCACCTTCTAGAAGAGCAAGATTTATCAGCTCCATCTGTGATCAGAGCAGATGTCCAGCTCTGGTTCCCTGTCCCCAAGGTCCCCCTGTCCCTAAGGTCACCCTGCCCCAGCTGTAGCAGTGATCAAGGTGATTTGGGAAGCCATTCCTGGAAACCTCCAGTGCTGGAGATCCCCCAGGTCCCTGGTGGCCAGACTCAGGGCTGGACAGCCCTCCTGGGGAAGCAATGTCCTAAATGATCTGTTAATATCCAACTTGAACACCCCAAGTCACGATTTATATTTTGAAATGGTCTCTTGTGGGTCAAGATGTCCACCCTGGAGTGACTTGCTGTTCTCATTTTATGGGATGAGTCACTGTTCTTGTTTTATGGGATGAGATCCCTTCTACGTAGCTGAGTGTGGGTGAGGGCTGTGTTTTCCCTTCATTACTTCCAGCTTTTTCCTTTGCAAAATTGCATCTCTCTGGGAATGGCCATGTTCAGGGTTTAAACCATGTTTTTGGTTCTCATTCTACCCCGGGTGTTGATGGTACACAAATAACTTTGCCTGAATGTGCCAATCCCATTTGACCATGGATCCCCATTGCCCCAGAGATCCTGTCTCCAAAGGCTGGGGAAAGAAGCACTTGGGGGGAGGTGGGAAAGGAGCTAATCCATAAGTTTATTTGTCTCTAAGGCATGGCTCACAGTCTTTCTGTGTGCACAAACTGGAAGTGTCTGCACACATCCAGAATTCCTTGCTGCAATGCTACACTACACACTGGGAGCATCAGAGGTTCTGTTCACAAGGGCATGGATGATAGGACAAGGGGGAATGGCTTCCCATTGCCAGAAAGAAGGATTAGGTTGGGTACTGGGAAGAAATTCTTCAGTGTGAATGTGGGGAGGCCCTGGCACAGGGTGCCCAGAGCAGCTGTGGCTGCCCCTGGATCCCTGGCAGTGTCCAAGGCCAGGCTGAATGGGGCTTGGAGCAGCCTGGGACAGTGGAAGGTGTCCCTGCCCGTGGCAGGGGGTGGGATGGGATGAACTTTAAGGTTCCTCCCAATCCAAATGATTCTGTGATTCTGTTATTCTTTTTCCTTGGAGCAGTGATTTGCAATCCTATCCCAGCTTCCAAAATCTCCTGACTCAGATGGGGGTGATTATTTGCAGGTAGCAGAGCTGCCTCCTCCCACATTCCAAAGCATCTCACACATGGAGGATGTGGCTGTGAAGGATGACCAGGTGTGGGAGCAGGTCCATCCTGGATCTGGGAATGCTCCCCCCATCCCTGCTGCCACCTGGTCCCTCCCAGTTGGCTGCAGCATGGTCTTTAACAGCCCTTTCCTTGTGAAATCAGAAGGATTGAGGGCTGTGAAGTACAAATGATTTGTACTAAACGCTGTGTCATGGATTCCCCTTGCAGCCTTTGGTGCCTGTGTGTTTCTAATAAAAGCCTCTGGAGTGAGGCAGGGGCTCCCAGCTGGCAGGGGCCAGGGTGGTGGGCAGGGTGGGCCCAGCCTGCCTGGTCCCCACAAGGCTCTTGGGCATCTGGGCTGTCTCCTCTGAGGTGGAGCTGCTGGCTTGGGAACAGCTCCAGAAACCCACAGTGTTGTGAACCAAGGGGAAAAATAAATTTAAAAAAAAAGGCTCTCCTAAGGGGACTGTACTTTCTCTGTGCTGCCAGTGGAGATGTGGGGTTCACAGAATCGTGGGATCATGGAATTTCCTCAGCTGGAAGGGACCCACAAGAGCACTGAGTACAACTCCTGGCCCTGCTTAGGACACCCCAGCAATTCCCACCCTGTGCCTGGAGCTGTGGCAGCCTTGGGGCTGTGCCCATTCACTGGGGAGCCTGGGCAGTGCCCCAGAACACTCTGGGGGAAGAATTTTCCTGATACCGACCTACACCTCCCTGACACAGCCCCAGCCATTCCCTCGGGTTCAGATGTGGGGTTTGGGGGAACAGGGCAGCAGCAGGATGTGTTCTGCATCATCATGGGACACAAAGGTGCCCTGAGGATACAGCTGCAGCTCAGGCTGGCTGTAAGGAAGGGGATTCCATGGAGATGTGGGATACACAGGGCTTCAGCCTGGAGAAAAGCACGTGGGCAGCACCTGGTGCTTTCAAACCAGGGAACAGATGAGTCACCACCCCGAGAGCTGTTGCAGAGGTAAGCAGGGGGTTCACACCTTTAATGTGCAGTTCTGCAGCATTAGGAGTAAGGAGGGGTTCCCACTGTGCTCCAGTAAGAGATGGATTTACAGGTGTGTCCTGGAGGGGCTTAAAATTGGCTGGTCAGAGGAAAATGCTCCAAGTTTCCCATCTGCAGCCAGTAGCAGTGTTGGGAGAGCAGTAAAGGCTGGAGGGGATGGACGGGTTACACCTGAGGGAATTCAGCACATTATGGAACAGAAGTGGGCCTGAGTATGGCCACACTGAATCTGGGAGCACAGTGTGGTCCTCACCTGTGGGGCATAACAGGGCAACCAGGAAATCTCTGGCTCTGAAAACACCTTGGAAATGGGATATTCCTGGAGTGAAAGAGCTGATCAGGTCCTTGACTGCTGAGCCAGGACTTACCTGCATGTTCTGTCCTTGTGATACCGAGGCCAGCCCTGGGGACCTCTGGATCTGCTTCTGGTGTCCACAGCCAGAGGAGAATGAAAATAAAAATAAACCAGTTTAATGGTCATGACTCAAGGTGTGGAATGCTGCCCGTTGTTGGCCTTATTGAGGAGATTGAGGAGTGTCTGCTGCCTTGTCTGCTAGTGGCCTGGAGGAAGGCTTGTTAATCAGGAAGGTCTGTTTAATTAGACAGGGCAGGACTCTGTGGCTTGGAAGCTGGACTAATTCACCCTGGTAGAGGAGCATATTTCTAATAACGTGTCTAATTAACTGTACAGCAGATCACCCAGGGGTGGAGTTGATTCACTATTGCTCAAATCTGTAGATCAGAGGTGCCTGATTTCTCATAAACTGGTTTTGACCCCCAGGGCTCTTCCCTCTGGCTAATGCTCCTCCATCTCCAGCCATCCCAGGCACGTTCTGGCCAGGCAGCCTGGGTGTCACCCTCTGCCATGGGCAGGGACGCCTTCCACTAGACCAGGTTGCTCCAAGCCCTGTCCAACCTGGCCTTGGACACTTCAAGTGGAAGGCTGGAGATACCTGGACACAAGCTGCTGATCTGGGTTATTCTTCTGTCATCCTCCAACCACACGGATCTTGGCCACTACAGAGTCACTGGCACTTGCCAGTGCTGCTCCTGGTCCCTCCCCATGGGCACAAACTGGGGCTGGGGCTTTCCATGCTGGCAATTTTAACAGCAGTGTTGGCTGCTTCCTTCTGAAAATTCACCCTTGCCTGAGTAAGCACGGGGAAATCCTTGCACCAGAGCTGGGCAGGGTCAGAGCAGATGTTCCCCCCTCACCCGTGTGACCTCGGGATCAATGGAGCTGGGAAGTGGCCTTTGTTCTCCTGTCCTTGTGGCTGCTGCTGGCCAGGACAGCCAGACCTGCCACCAGCAGCTCCTGGCTGCGGGGGTTTGGGACCTGCTGCCCCTGCCTGGGTGGGTCAGTGCCTGGTGCTGCCCTGCCCTGTAGCACAGAGAGGGTAAAGCTGTTTTGTTCCTGTGTGTTTGGGGGTGCTCAGAGTGGTGTTTTTAAGGGTCTGATGTTTCTCTGCTCTGCAGGGAGCAGAAACATTTTGGTTTTGGGGGGTGGCCAAAGCAAGCGCGTCCCTCAGCACTGAGTGGGAATTGGCCAGCCTTGTGCCATCCCTGTAGGGAATGCTGGGGGGGCTCTGCTTCCAGGCACCACCTGCTCAGCTCCATCCCAGGTGCTGCCTCACAGTATCCACCTGCTTGGTGGTGGCACAGCTCTTTGGGTGTCCCCTCCTGTCACCTGTGTTTCTGTAGTGCCACATCTTGCTTTGGGAGCTTTGTCACAAGAGTGACCTTGAGCAAATCCATGATATCTGCAGGCAGAAAAGTTACCAGGGATGAAAGGCACCAGAGCTCTGATGGTCTTGTTTCACACCCTCCCAGCTGCTCTGTGCTGGAAGCCAGCTGGCTCTCCAGAGCCATCCCAGCTGACTCCTGCAGGGATGCTCCCCCACCTCTCCCATCACTCCATGGCTTCTTTCCCAGGCTCCTGGGTGCAGGGCTTTGCTCCCTGCACACTGTCCCTGGGATCAGTCCCAGCCTGGGGACGTCATGGCATGGGGACAGTGAGTGTGTGGAGCTGAGGCTTGGCACTGCTGTGTTGTGATTCAGGGAGTATTAAAATGTGTGCTGTGCTTGGAGTGGGACAGCTTAAAGGTTTCACCAAGTTCCTTGAATCAGAGAATCTCAGAATGGTTTGGGTTGGATGGAATACTAAAGCTCATCTCATTCCACTCCCTTGCCATGGGAAGGGACACCAGAACTACATTAAGAGTTAATTATATTCTCTGAGCAAAGTAAACAAAGGCTCAGCCAAGGGATTTTTATCCACCTATAAATCCTGGGCAGTGTGAGAGGGTGGAGGGGGCCAGCAGCCCAGAGCATCCCACTGGCCCTGGCGCCTCTGTTCTCCAGGCAGGATAAATCAGGAGACACAGAGGAGTGCTGCATCCCCTGCAGGAGGGAGGGGTGCTGCTCATGGATCAAGGAGGTGATTTTCACCCCATGGATGTGTTTTCCACTGCCCAGGCTGCTGCAGTGCCATGGGGTGCAGACATAGAGTCCCAAAATGGTTTGGATTGGAAGGGCCCTTAAAGCTCATCCAGTGCCACCCCCTGCCATGGGCGGGGACACCTTCCACTGTCCCAGGGGGCTCCCAGCCCTGTCCAGCCTGGCCTTGGACACTGCCAGGGATCCAGGGGCAGCCACAGCTTCTCTGGGTACCCTGTGCTAGGGCCTCACCACCCTCACAGGGAAGAATTTCTTCCCAATATCTAATTAAATCAATCCTGCTGGCAGGGCTGGGACTGTCTGGTGCCCCCTTCCCTGCCTACCAAGCACCTGGGCTTTGGGGAGCCTTGCCCTGTGCATTTGGGGTGTACAGCCACCTCCTGTAGGCCTGGCAGCACTGGCAGCCCCAGGCTGTGCTCACCTTGTCAGCACCCTGTCCTGGGCACAGGTGACCAGAGGGTCACATCTGGGCTGTGGTGACACTGCAGCTTCTGGGTTCTCCTCAGCACTGGTGGCTCATCAGTGGTTTTGGGACGTGCTGTGGTGCCAGTGATGCCCACCCAGGGAGCTGAGTGCAGCCTCCTGCTCTGCCTGGTCTTGAGTACATCAGTGTGGCCTCTCAGCCCAAGGTGCACGTGTTCCTGCCACAAATTCCCTGTGTATGCCTGTGCTCCAGCACCACTGACAGCAGTGCAGGGTGCTGGGGTTCCATGGCTTGGCCACCATGGCTGGCTCAGCAGCAGCAGACCTGTAGGATGCTTCCAGGGGCTCCATGTCCTAGGGGCAGGGGAGAGGACGGGGGTGCTGAGGTGCCAGAGGATGAGTGTGGTGCTAGGGAGAAGGGCAGTGTCCTCTTCTTTTATTGCTCCCTGAGATTTGGGTGTATCCCTGGGTACTCAAGCCCATCCCACAGGTCACAATGTCCCTGAGCAGTGGATGGGGCATCAGCCCTGAAGAGATCCCTTCCGTCACACTTGTGGGGTTCAGGGATCACCAGGAGTGCAGCAGCAAGGAGAGGATAAACTTGCTGCTCCTTCCCGTGTTTTCCTTCTGCAGACATTGATTTATAAAGGCTGTTTCATGCTGAGTAGGGAATTAGGGGGATGGGGCACTCACTGCACAGCACTTTTCACCTGATTTCCCATGTCAAGGCTGATGTCAGGTAATGCCTCGGTCACCCTGTAAACTAAATTTTGGAAGTGTGGTACTTTTGTGTGGCTCAGGCAGCAAACACTGAATTCTGCAAAGCTGTTAGAGGTTGTCTGGGAGTCCTTTGCATGCTCAGAAGGTGCAGGGATGCTCTCTCTTGGCAGAGTGGGGAGGGAGCAGCGGTGCAACTGGAGGATCCTTCCAGGGTCCCCACGATGCATCCATGCAGAGAGTACTGGGCTTTGGGGTGCCAGGGAGAGGTTGCAGACACAGCCTGGCTCAAGGACACGTCACAGCAGGAGCTGCAGGTGCTGGGTGTGTCTCTGGGCACAGGCAGTGTCAGCTCCTGTGGTGTTACCTCAGTGTCCTGTGCTGGCCCCAGTGCTGCTGGTGGTGGCAGGGGGACAGGGTGCTCTGGGCTCACTGGTCACAGCCTGTTCCAGCCAGGCAGTGCCAGGGGCTCTGTGCCTCAGTTCCACTGGCAGCCTCTGGAGAAGAGCAATCTCTCCTCCTGGCACAGGTGTGGCTTTTACCCACAGTGAGAAAAGGCAGTGAAAGAGGAGCCTTCTCCACTGAGGAATGAAAGAGAGACCCTGGTCTGTCCTTCCCCACCTCAGCTCCTGCCCGAGGACACTGACTCCTGTCCCATAGGACACTCCTGATGGCCTGTCCTTGCTGTCCTGTGTCTGTGCTGTTGGGGGTGGCCCCAGCCATGCAGAGGAGCCACAGGTTCATGGCTACATCTGATACCTCTGCTGCCTTATCCTCAAAGCTTGTTCAGGGTGGGGGGTCCATTGCTGCACCTCCACAAAGCACTTGAGATGAGAGCAGGGAGGTTCCAGTGCAGCCTGGAGGGTGTGAACCGCCTGGATTTTGGCCTGCAGAGCTCTCAGCACTGGATCTGCCCTCCCTGATGCTCATTCTGCTGTCCTGTATCCTGGCTAATGCCCTGGTCATCTCTGGTTTTACCTGCCACTGTGTTGGCTGAGTTGTCTGGTGACTGCTGTGGCTTTCACAGAGCTG
The DNA here is from genome assembly GCA_013399945.1 of Ploceus nigricollis. Lineage (NCBI taxonomy): Eukaryota > Metazoa > Chordata > Aves > Passeriformes > Ploceidae > Ploceus > Ploceus nigricollis. The sequence goes on from VXBC01012945.1 coordinate 61,087, forward strand.
TTGGGCTGTTTCTCCTCCCAGGATTTGGTGATCATTCCTGGGGGACCACGATGGATTCTGCAGCAGTGCTTGTAGAGCCATCATGGCCTCTCTGCAGGCAGCCCTTGGTGCTTTAGGATCCTCCTGATCCAGGAAGGGTTTGCTGAGCAGCTAGATGTGTCCACATCACTTGGCATCCAGAGCCCCAGCTGCCCCAGTTTTGTGGTGGAGATGGGGTTGAACCCAGACCCCTGAGCTCCTTTCCACCAGCCCTATGGGCTGCTACACAATCATTCCCCATCCTGGGAGTGCCCTGTCCCTGCTTGGTGCACGGCACAAGGTGTTGGAAGCGGAGAGGGCAGCTCTTGTTCCTGGGCTGTCCTTGCCCCGCGGCTCTGTAGGGCTCTGCTGACCACACCACGTTGCTGCTGGAGAGCAAATGGTTGGCTTGGGGCTGATGAGGCCATCAGGAAACAACTCCAGAACTGCTGTCCTGACCTCACCACCTCACAGCCCCTGCTCCTGGCTGGGGCAGGGTGGCAGCTGCCTGGGGCAGTGGGATGCTGCCAGCCAGGGGTCTCAGGTGTGTCTGTCTCTGGGCACCTCCTGGGTACTGCAGGTCCCTGGAGCTGCCACAGCTGCTCATCCTTCCTGGCTGTGCCCTTCTTTTGCTTGGGGTGTCTGTGTTTGCTGCCTTCACACTTGAGCATCCCCATGGACTCGCCTTTCCACAGCTCTGGTTGTGTTTAATTTTGGTGTATTTAAAATTTCATTTTTCCCCCTCCTTTCTGTCTACTGGCAGTCAATTTTTTCATTGATACATCCTTTTGCAACTGTCTGCATCTTAGAGCTGCTAATTCACTGCTGCCAACTTCCCCTGGGTTTAATTTATACAATATGTTTATTTTTACTGCAATTTTTTTCCTTTTATTCCAAGCCAAGATAATTTTGAACTCAAGACGCCTTCTTTTATGATCGCAGATTTATGAGATTTTGGCAAAGCCACCATAAGCTGTAATTACTCTTCATTGTTTTTGTTTACATTTCCCCCCTGATCAATTTTTGCTAATAATCCCTTTCAACTTGTGGAAATTGCCCTTTTTCCACCTCCGGGTGTGTTTCTTTTGATGCATGCAACAATCCCTTCCCACAGCCGTGGGAATTAGGGCTGTCTGTACCTGCACAAGAGCTCATCCTCTGCTCATGGGTGAGCTCTGCTCACATCCATTGTTCTCTGAAGGAAACGAGGCTCCACAAGCCCTGGGGTCTCCAGGACTCCGTCCCAGTGGCATTCTGGACCTCAGTGTGTCCTCTCCTCCAGCTCCAAGAGCCACACAGCTGGCTCACAAGCTGCTGCCACTTGTCCAGGCTGGCCTGCAGAGCTGCAGGTGCGTCCCAGAGTGGACATTCCCCACTCCTGTGCCAGTCTCTGGTCCCCCAGCTCCTTGCTGCAGCCCCTGTGGAGGATGGCAGAGGGGCTTCTCCCTCCTTGGGGTCCCACAGCCCATCATCCATCATCCTGCCTGCTCCAGAGCTGCTTTTTCCAGGGGAAGGCAGCTGCTTGGTGGACAGTAGGATGGATGGATGGATGGGGGATGGATGGATGGATGGATGGATGGGGGATGGANTGGAGGGATGGATGGATGGGATGGATAGATGCAGCACATCCCTTGCCCAAGCAGGACCACTAGCACAGTGGCACCCACCAGTACAGCATCCCTCAGTTCAGCCCACTGCTTTTGAGGGTGAATGAGTGTGTGAGAGGAGAGGAGGGAAGCCCTCTCCATGGTGAGGTGTTGAAGATAGGGTTTTCCCAAGGAAGCAAACATTTGCCTCTCACTAAAAATTCCCACCACCTGCAGCTGCTGGCTCCTCTGGCACTTTATCTGCCATGGTGGGGTTGGAGGGGATGCAGGGTTTGCATTCCTGGCAAACCCCTGGAGACAGAAAAGAGTGGCAGTGGGGAGATGCTTTGGCCTTGGGAGGGACTGGAGGGAAGCTCCTTGGAGGAGTTTTGGGCTTTCCTGCATCTGTCCTGGGGAGAAGCTTACTCCAGCCAGAAGCCTGAGCTCTGCTGCCCAGGGGATCCCTCCCCTGCTTGACAAAAGGCAGCAGCTCCTCCCAAGCCATTCCTGCTTGGAACTGCCAACCAGAAGCACGTTTCCATCTTGTCAGTAACAACAGGCAAAAGCAGGAATGTCAGGTAGATCCAAGAGCCAATGTGTGTGACAGAGGGCATCCTTGCTCACCCCCTGCTCGGGTCTGGGGGGTGCACAAGGGGGCTTGGCTCTGCATGGCACCAGCAGTGCCAGAGGGGCAGGAGCATGCAGAAGCTCTGGTGTTTGGGTGCCTGGGTTAATGTGACACAAGCCCAGAGGTGTTTGATGCTTGTTGTTTGCTGGGGAGCCCTAAGGCTGAGTCCCTGGTGCAGGTGTAGCCTGATGCCTGTAGCACTGCCTGTCCCTGCCTGTCCCTGCACTGCCATCCCCTCCCCACAGCCATCCTGGGCTCTGACATGCAGGGGGTGGCTGGAGTCAGGGATATTTGGAGCAGCTGGATGGGCTGCAGGCAGGCTGGCTCCAGGTGTGGGACAGCAGTGCTGGCAGCAGCTTTGGGCATCCCTCTGCTCTGGGGTGCCTGCTGTTGCTCTGCAGAGACCTGGTCACAGAGGAAGTTGCCCAGGTCAGTCTGAGAAGCTTGGCTGCACCAGGGACTCATCTGCTCTTTAATTCTTCTTCACTGGCCCCTGGTCCTGCTTCCCCCCACTGGTGGCTCTGGGTGGCCCAGGCAGGGCTGTGGAGCACAGCTGTGTGTCACTGCAGGGCATTGGGGTTTCTGCTGCAGCTTTGGCTGCTTGGAGATAACATCTTTCCCTGTAAATGTTATTATCCTGTGTATGTTTGGGCCAGGGAGAGAGGGGGGTCACCATCTGTGTTTTCCAATAAAAGCAAATTAAAATGGAAGCCCATTAAGGATAGCTCAGTTGGGATTCTGAGCAGGACTCTGGAGCCTGCTGGGAGCGAGTTGCTTGCAGCCTGTGCCACCAAGCAGGGTGACAAAACCTCATTTAGTATCTGCAGTGCTGGGGGGTGGCACTGACTGTGCTCACTGTCCCCACTGTGGGTGGGGGTCGCCCCAAGGGAAGGAGGGACAGAGCTGGCCACAAAGCCATGCCCTGGGTTTGTGTCACCCCTCCTGGTCCCCTCCATGCTCTTCACATCAGATGATGGGCAGGGGTTAGTGAGGAAAGGGATGATGTTGTCCCTTACCCAGGGATGCTCTGCAGCCTCCAGGCTTCCTGCTGCATCCCAGATCTCCTGAGGTCACCTTGCCCCTGTGCCTGGGGACACAGGACACTGGGTTTGGGAATACAGGATGCTGTGTCTAGGATACAAGGGAGTGGCTGTGGGTATCAAAGGGGGCTGGGCAGTGCTGCCCTGCACCCTGGGCATTACACCCCGTGCCAGTGGCCACAGGGCACGGTGGTGGGAGCAGGTTATTATGTTAGACAGCAGCTTTTTGCCAGGATGCTGCAGCCAGGAGCTGCACATGGCACCTGCTCCTGCACACCAGTGACAGTGGCTATGTGTTTGGGCACCAGTGGTGACACCAGTGTCCATCCCCCTGGGGTGGCTGTGCCACACTCAGCTGGACCAGGGCACTGCGTGGTGGAGGCTGATGGTTCAGGGCTGGGGCACCTCTGGAAGGAGCTTCTGGGCATGGGACTCCACCCTCCCAGAGCACCCCTGTGTCCATCCCCAAGAGAGGGAAAGAGACATGGAGGCTCTCAGAAGGAACATGGCCATGTTGAAAAAAGGCTTAGTGGGGAGTTTAGTCTCTGCTAAGCCTGGATGAGACTGGATGCAGCAGTTTACCCTGGGACTCCCTCCCTCAGGGTATGTCACAGCCCATGGGGTCAGTGCCACCACAGCCAGCCATCAGCAGTGGCAGTAGCAGTGGCTGTTAAATGCCTTCATCTGTGTCTCCTCTGTGTGGCTCCTGCATTCCCAGCAGCTGCAGGAGGGCCTCTGCTTGCTGGCATTTGGCATCTGCATTGTCTCCTCCCAGCAGCCTGCCCTTGCCTGAACTCAGACCACCTACAAGTCCCAGCTCCTCTGGGGACAGATGCTGCCAGTGGGTCCCTGGTGCTGCTGGAGCAGCTTCCCAGAGAGCTCTGGTGGGGTTTTCCTGTTTCTGCTGACCTGTGGAGCAGCTGCTGTGGGGAAATTGGGACAGACAGGATGCATCTGCAGCCATGAGTGGGATAATGTAGCAGCTGGATGGAGAGTGGTCCTGCCTCACATCCAGCCTCACCTGCTTCTTCAGCAGGGGCTGAGAGGTCACAAAATCAGAATTCCCTTCTGAAACTGGAGCTCTCATTCTCCTCCCAGCCAGGCAGGTGAGAGGGACAGTTCTGGATGGGCTGAGGGTCAGCTGAGTGCTTGGGAAGCAGGACACGTGCTGGGGTCACCTGCAGCACCCCATGGACTGTTGAGTTTGGCTTCTCCTTGCTTTGAGCTCTCCAGCAGTGGAGCACCCTGCAGGGCAGTGCTTGCACAGCCAGGCCTTCACAGGGACAGGAGGAGCTGGGAAGAGGGTCTGGAAGCTGCTGGATTTGGGCCCTGGCCGTGCTCAGCCCTGGCTCCTGGCTCACCCCATGGCATTGCCATGGTCCCCAGGTGCAGCTCTGCTCCAAGCCCAGATTTCCATGTTTTCTGGTCTAGCAAGGCTGGGAGCTAAAGACCAGTGGTTTCTTTCTGCACAGCAATGTCAGCCCTGGGTTTGGTCCCCTGAGAATGGTCCAGACAAGGTGTGGGCAATCAGAGTATGGGAAAGCATAGCCCAGCTCATGGCATTTCCCTCATGGAAATGCAGGGGAAGTTTCACCTGGGATTGCTGAAATTGCTGTGCTGTGCCAAGGGCAGGGCACTGGGGCCATCCCCTTGTTTGACACCAGTCCTGGTGTCACAAGCAGCTGAGCACCACCCAGTAAGTGGTGAGAGTGACCCAGCAGGTTCTGCTGAGCCCCACCAGCTTCCATCCCTGCTCCCCTGCTGGCTCCGGGGCTGGCTCCTGTCTCACAGGGCTTGCAGGAGGCATGACTGATGTCCTAGGGAACTGAGGAGCCAGGAAGGCTCCATGACTCCCCCAAACTGAGGATATCTTTCCCCTGCCAAGGCTGTGTGGTTTCTCTGGGGTCAGCTCTCCCTGCTCCATGGACTATCAGCCTGGATCCTGCTTGGCAGGTCAGAGGCACTCTGTGCGATGGAGATGATGGACATCATCCTAATTCTTAGGTCTCTGGGTCTGGCTGGACCTCATTTTTCAGGGAAAGGCATTGGATGGCCAGGTAGCTCAGTGCTGGGTTCCCAGCCCTGGGACCACCAGCACAACCCACTGTGGCTGACCTCGGGCTGCCCTCTGGGGCTCGGGGCACGGGGCGTGCCGGGGCTCCCATCCTAGCTCAGTCAGCCTCCTCGTTTTGCTCCCTATCAATCACTCTCCCTCTTGGAGTCTAAGTGGATCCCTGAGTGCAGTATCCCGAGTATCCCGTGGCTGCCGGCTCACAATGCAGGGAGCTGTTCCCGCGCCAGCGGCTCGGCCGGGGGGGGATTGGGTTTCAGCTTGTTCCGCTGGCCCCCGGCCAGGCAAAGCAAAGCTCAGGGCTGCAGGGAAGGGCCACTGGGTTTGCTCAGCCCCTCTCAGCTCGTGCTGGCAAAATATCATAATCAGGCTCCAGTAAAGCACGGGAGGCAGAGAGGGGCCTTTCAGCCTGGGGAAGGGTAGAGATCTGTGCTGAGGGCTCCTCGGGTGGGGACAGACGGGTTTCTCATTAGCCACCCCCTGCCCCGGGATGTGGTGGCTGTGCCTGAGGCCAGGATGGGTACATGGTTCCAGAAGCACATGTTCCTGCATGGAGGAGCTCATCCTGACCTGTGGTGTCTCCAGTGCACATCCTGGTCTTGCTCCACGTGGCTGGGCTCTAGCACTGTGTGTCCCTCCAGCCTGGAACTGGTGAGGTGTTTTAGGTGGGCTTCCAGGTCACGTAAGGGACATGGTGATAAGGAATGGTCTCCCACTGTCTCTGCCTTAGGATGACTTTGCTCCCAACCCATCAGAGCAGCTCCTTGCCTGCTTTGCACATCCAGCACTGGCCACAGCTGATGTGGTCATGGGTTCACGAGAAGCTTGCTCCCTGTGTTGATAATATTGGACCAGGGTTACAATCTGGCAAGTGTCCTACCCTGAGAGAGGAGCTTTCGTGAGGAGTGAAAGGGGAAGGGAAAAAGTTGTGGGTGGAAAAATGAGGGTGGAGGCTCCAGCTATCTGTGGGGCTATTTATTTGTCCAGCTGTTTCTTTATCTGGATGAGCTTGGAGCCTGTGAATGTGAAACATTTGCCAGGACTTCTGAGAAACTCAGGTCCGGATACTCCAAATTGGTCTGAATTGGCAGAACTCCATGCAAGTAATTTTTCTGGATGGAGAGAAGTGTGTCTGCAACATGCACAGTTCCTCTGTTAATCCCTTTCACCTCCAGCCTCTGCCACTGTCCCTTGGTCCTGCCACCCTCCATCCCCACTCCTGGCCAGCCCATCCTGCTACCACCAGGACCCAGCATGATCCCAGACTTGTCGCCCCCTCCCAGTCCTATCCACCAGTCTCATTCCTGATCTGGCCAGATGGGAAAAGCTGGGGCAGCTGAGAACCCCACACTCATCTCATGAGAACCCCACACTCATCTCACTTGTGGCTGAGCAGCAAGAAGACCATGTGGAAGCACAGAAACCCCCACCCAGGTGTTGTCACAGCAGATCCTCTGCATGATGCTGTCTTAGCGTGGCTTTGAGCAGCTGGAAGTGGTGGGGTGGGGGTGATGATGTGACTGGAGATGCCAAGTGTCCCTCCAGAGCCACGGTGTGCCCTCAGAGCAGGCAGCAGTGCTGGGGACAGCCCCCAGTGCTGGGGGAAGCTGCTCAGAGAAAACAGCTTCAAAGAGAAAAGGATGGGCACTGGTCTCTGAGTGTCCCGTGGGGAGCAGAGCAGTTCCCAGTGGGAAGTGGGCCAGAGTTGTGTCTGCTGGTGTGGAGCAGCTGCAGATTTATTTAGAATGCCGTGGGCAGCATGTGAAGCTGCAGATAAACACACAGGAGGGGAGAACAGAAGCAACAACACTGAGGAGATGCTGCTGTGGAGGGAGCGCTGCGCTGAGCTGCGGCTATCGCAGCCACCAGAGGTGGGCCAGGGGCCAAGCTCCCACCCCTGCCACTCCCCCATGGCTTTGCTCCATGTCCTGGGTGCCACGGGGATCTTTATGGGTCTGCCAAGGCATCAGCCTCTCACCCTGTTGTCTGGTGCTGCCAAACCAGCAGGATGGCACCATGACAGTGGCTGTGACAATGAGTGAAGTTGCCAAGGTGGTGGTCAAAGCATTAACAGCTGGGCTTGGGGTTGCCCATCCTGGAATTGGTCTGTGTTTTTTGTCCCCAGCAGAGGAGCTGGCCCTGTTGTGTGCCCACGTGCTTGTATGAGCATGGGGCAGCCCCAGGTAGGAGCAGGGAAGCTGCTGGGGGTGACATGGCTGTGACAGCCCACCATGGGTCACCATGGGTCACCAAGAGGCAGGGGCAGGGCAGCCCAGTGGAAGCTGCAGGTGGAGGAGCTGCCTCAGTAGGATGATGGGTTCCCATGCCTTGGGGCTTGCACACTTTGTGTGGAGCTCACACCTGTGGCAGAACTTTGTCAAAGTGATGTCCCTGGGCCTGGAGTCACCTGTCACTCAGAAGTGCCCATGAGCATCTGGAACAGGCTGCCCAGACTCCCCATCCCTGGAAGTGTCCAAGGCCAGGTTGGACAGGGCTTGGAGCAGCCTGGGATAGTGGCAGGTGTTCCTGCCCATGGCAGGGGGTGGAATGAGATGAGCTTTAAGGTCCCATTGAAACCAAACTCCTCTGGGATTCTGTGATTCATCCAAGATCCTCACAGAGCTGCTGATGTCATTGCGAAGCCTCTCTTGGTGATTTTTGAGCAGTCTTGGGATTTCAAAGAGGTCCCAGCTGACTGGAAGTCACCAAACATTGTCCTAATTTTCAAGAAGGGCAAGAAGGAGGACCCTGGAAACTACAGGCCTGTCAGTGTCACTTCATTGCCTGGCAAAATCAATGGAGAGCATTATTCTGAGAAGTATTGAGGAACACCTGGAGGACAATGTAGTCATTGGTCACAGCCAGCACGGCTTCATGAGGAGAAGTCCTGCCTATCAAACCTGATTTCCTTCTGTGACAGGGTAAACCCACCTGGTTGGTCAAGGGAAACCAGGAGATGGAATCTTTTTTGATTTCAGCAAAGCTTTTGATGCTGTCTCTCACCGGATCCTTCTGGACAACCTGTCCAGCCCCAGCTGGATAAACACATCATGTGATAGGTGAGAAACTGGCTCACAGGTCAGGCACAACGGGTGCCAGTGACTGGGGTGACATCAGACTGGTGAGCTGTCACTGCAGGGCTTTGTCCTTGCCCTGTGCTCTTCAGCATCCAGTGACTTGGACGCAGGACTGGAAGGAATATGAGGCAGGTTCACAGAAGATACAAAACTGGGAGGAGCTGTTGCCTCCCTCAAAGGCAGGGAGGCCCTGCAGAGAGACCTCAGCACAACAGAGAACCGGGCCATCACCAATGCGTGAAGCTCAACAAGGGAAGGTGCTGGGTTCTTTACCAGCCATGGGGCAGCCCTGGATGTGTGGGTGGACTGGGGAACAAGAGGCTGGAGAGCAGCTGCAGGAAGGGACCTGGGGTCCAGGTCAATGGCCAGCTGGATCTGGGTCAGCAGTGCCCTGGCAGCCAGGAGGGCCACCCGTGTCCTGGGGACATCAGGGACAGCATCGCTGGCCAGGCAAGGGAGGGGATTGTCCTGCTGTGCTCTGCCCTGGGGCAGCCTCACCTTGAGTACTGGGGCAGATTTGGGCACCACAGTATTAAAAAGACATTAAGCAATTAGCATCCAATCCAGAGGAGGCCATGAAGATGGGGAAGGATCTGGAGGGAAAGCCATGTGAGGAGATGCTGAGGTCACTTGGTCTGTTCAGCCTGGAGGAGACTGGAAGAGACCTCATTGTGCTCTTCAGCATCCTCCTGAAGGGCAGCAGAGGAGCTGGTACCAAGCTCTTCACTCTGATGAGCAGTGGTAGGACTTGAGGAAATGGCTGGAGCTAAGTCAGAGGTGATTCAGGTTGGATATTAGAAGAAGGTTTTTCAGCCAGAGGTTGGTTGGGCTCCCCAGGGCAGCGGTCACGAGCCTGTCTGAGTTCAAGGAGTGTTTGGACAACACTCTGAGGCACAGGCTGGGGTTGTTGGGGTTCCCTGTGCAAGGCCAGGAGTTGGACTCAGTGATCCTTGTAGGTCCCACTCAGACTGGGTTCCAGCTCAGCCTATTCTATGATTCTCTAATTCTAGGTTAGACAGGGCCTGGAGCAACCTGGGACAGTGGAAGGTGCCCCTGCCCATGGAGCTGGATGAGCTTTAAGGTCCCTCCCAAACCAAACCAAACCAAACCAAACCAAACCAAACCAAACCAAACCAAACCAAACCATTCTGTGGTTTTATGGTTCTGATTCACATCAGGTGCTGACCCTGCAGGGTCACTGTGCTTCACAGGGACCAGTTATTCCCAATTTTCTGTAATTCAGGCACTCTCTGCTCAGTGTAACCCCATCTCCAAAAGGATTTCAGCCTGGGCGGCAGCTTAGTGCAAAACTGCTCCAGAAGGGGCACCTTGGAGTGTTCCAGCTGTGTGTGAGGGGGACCACAGCCCTGGGACCCCCTGCTCAAGGAAGGGTGATAAACAGGAGCCTCAAACAGGAACCTGGTTTAGGGAGGAAGAAGAAGGAAGCTGAGCTAATTTAGCTGTCTTGGAGATGGATCATTTGCCACCCGTGAGCACCACAAGAGAGAAAGGTTTTGGACTGCAGAGTCTTTGTAGAAGGAAAAGGAAATCCAATAGCTGGCAGCTAAATGGTGTAAATCCAGACTAAAATTAATGGAATATCTGGTGTTTTTTATGGGAAGATAATTTGCCATTGGAAAAACTTGCTTAAAACCTGTGAATTTCTTCTCCTCTTTCTCTCTGGGCCAGCCAGAGTGGATGCAGAGCTCCAAGGGGATCCTCCAGCTGAGGATAAGGGGGTGGGAGCAGTGGTGTACTGAGCACGACATTTCCACTGCACCGAGTTTTCATTAAATAAAAGGCTTTTAAAAATGCAAAATGCTTTAAAATATGAAGTTTATTTGGAGAATTATTTGTAATGACTTAGAGTATATCTTCTTTTCCATTTGAGTCACTGCTATTAATGTACTTACTATGCACCAGTGTCATTGATAGTTAAGATAAAGTAACAAATTCAGGGGGTTTTTAAAGCTTCTTGCTAGCACTGTGTGAAAAATGTTGTTTTCCTTTCAGATCAAACGCCACTGGTGTTTTAATGAAAAAGCAAGATCCTCTGATAAAGTAAACACTATTATTGCCCTATGTAAACAAATACTCAGTTTAAAAAGAAATTTTGTAAATCTGACCCACAACATTTCGGGATTAGCTGTTTTCCAGAACTCTTCCTAGTGGGAAAAAATTGAAAAGAACTATTTTTTGCTTTTTGCTCTTGGAATAAAACCAAATTTCGAAATCCTGGTTTCCTGTGAACTGGAAACCGCTGGCTCGAAGCAGGAGTAATGAACAAGCCACAGTCTGAGGAGGATTTACTGCCAGGAGTAGGTGCAGGGAGCACAGTGCTGCCAAGGCACTTTTTGGGGTGCTAGTGGGGAGCAGGAGGTCACACACACAGAGCAGCTGTCACCTCGGCATCCAGGCCTGGCTCTTCAGTGATGGATCTGCTCAAGGCTGGGCTGTTCTTCCTTTGTTTTTGTTCAATGGAGTGAAAGTGGAGAAGGTGGAGATGCTCTTGGGGGTTTGTGGCAGCGTGCTTGTTTTTCTAGTGGGGAGAAGGACAGCAGAAGGACATGGTTACATCCAGTAACTCTCCATTCCCATTCTGGGACTGCTCTTGGCAGTGTCCAAAGCCAGGCTGGATGGGGCTTGGAGCAACCTGGGATAGTGGAAGGTGTCCCTGCCCATAGCAGGAGGGTTTGACTGGATGGTCTTGAAGGTCCCTCCCAGCCCCAGCCATTCTGGGACTCCAAGTGTGTATGGGATGGACTTCCCAGCATCCCTGCAAGCACAGCTGGCATCCCCAGGGCACGTGCTGAAATCAGGGGCAGATTCACATTGTCCCTGCAGAGCAGAGGGGCAGAATTTCCCCTCTGGCATGACCATGGTCCCAGCACAGAATCACTGGCCATGTGCTGCCCTGTGCAGTCTGTCCCACCACGCTCCCCTCATGTCCAGCCTCGGTGTTTTGGGGCCTTTGGGCAGACTTTCTAAACTGCATTTCCTAAACTCAGGAATATTGTCCTATTTTCTTAAACTGTCAGCCTTGGGTGTGGTGCAGAAAAACCCCTGTATTGCCATGAACATGTGGCTGCAGACCTGCAAGAGCAGAGAGTTACTCAGACTCTGGAAGCTGCTCATGGAAGTGTCCAAAACAGACTTTTGAGCACTCCCTGGGAAGTGTTAAAGTGTGCAGATGTGATGCTTAGAGACATGGTTTAGTGCTGAACATGGCAGTGCTGCAGTAATGGTTGGACTCAATATTAGATGGCTTTTTGCACCATGATTCCATCATTCCAAGTGTCTGTCCTGTTTATTTCTGATGGGGCTGGCTGGCACGTTCACCTCCTGATGTTGGCCCAGATATTGGGGTACCATAACCTGAGCACCCCTCCTTGTGCCATCAGTGGAGTTAAACCAACCTACAGCTATTTGGGATGAAAAGGATTCCAGTGTTGGAAGTATCATGAGCTGCAGGAAGGGTGAGGAGGCTCAGGAGGACTTGTCTGTGCTGGTCAGTGGTAGCATCACCTGACCTGTTTCAACCCAAATCATCTGGAAAACCAGCTTTAACAGTGGTTTAATTTTTTAGTACTTTTAAATCCTGAAAGTGCTGTTCTTCCCCACATCCTACAGCATCTCTGAGGATTCTCCCTACTGTGCAAAGTGCTGAGAAAAAAAATATCCTGCTTTCGGCAAAGGAAGCTAGAAGGGGATGGAGGATCCCTGCTCAAGCTGCTCCTCATCTGCAGGGGTAGAACTGGGCTGGGAGTACCTGGATTTAGGATTGAGAGGAGGAAAATCCAACTTGGCTGATGGATGGAAGAGTCCCCATTCATAGCAGGAGACATTGCCTGTGCTGGGCACGTTGATTTAAGGTCCCTCCCAAACCAAACTATTCTGTGGTTTTATGGTTCTGATTCACATCAGGTGCTGACCCTGCAGGGTCACTGTGCTTCACGGGGTCCCACCTGGATTTGAGGTCCCACCTCAAATCCTGGGGTCAGTTTTGGGCCCCTAATGAAAATTCAGACATGGAGGGGCTGGAGCATTTCCATAGAAGGGAATAGAGCTGGGGAAGGGTCTGGAGCACCAGGAGTGGCTGAGGGAGCTGAGGGGCTCAGCCTGGGGAAGAGGAGACTCAGGGGGGACCTTCTGGCTCTGCACAACTCCTGACAGGAGGGGGCAGCCAGGTGGGGGTTGGGCTCTGCTTCCAAGGAGCAAGAGACAGGACAAGAGGAAACAGCCTCAAGCTGTGCCAGGGGAGGGTTACATTGGATATTAGGGAAAATTCCTTCATGGGAAGGATGGTCAGGCATTGGCCCAGGGCAGTGGTGAAATCACCATCCCTGGAGATGTTAAAAAATGTGTGGATGTGGCACTTGTGAACATGGTTTAATGTTTGGTGCTGGGCAGATGGTTGCACTTGATGGTCTTGGAGGTCGGTCCCAACCTTAACATTTTGTGATTCCATGATTCTGCATGGGGGCCAGGGAGCAGTGGGCAGTGGGTGGGGAGCAGTTGGGTGGAGTATCTGGGTCCCCTGGCTGAGATGTGGCCAAAAGGCTCAGTGTGGGATGGGCTCCAGCCCTGCAGCCCTGGGCTAGCTCCTCTCCATCTTTTTCCCTGTCTCCATCTTCAGCCCTTTCAGCAGCATGTGGTGACTCCTTGTTTCCCCTTCCTTCCACAGAGACACTGATGGACTCCACCACGGCAACAGCAGAGCTGGGCTGGACGGTGCATCCTCCATCAGGGGTAAGGCATCACCTAATGGGGACCTGGAGCTGCTCTGGGACCTCTTCTGCACATGAATGTGGCAGGCTTGGCCCAGGAAAAGTCAGGCATTGATGCAAAGTGGGAAGAGCACAAAAGGAGGTGACAGTCGAGGTTTCCAGCAGTTTTCTAGGAGATGATACTCCAAAAAATACCCCAGTGTTGGTGGGATGTAGTTCCCACCCAACAGAGTCATGCAGTGTGGTGCTAGAGGAATCACAGTCTCCATGGAGCTGGCATGCAGCCACCTAAAAATGAGGAGAGGAGGAAACAATATGCCAGGGCCACCATCATTTGTCCCCAGTGTCTCACTTGTTATTCCATTGTCTGTCACTTGTAGCAGGATGAGGGCATTAGGCTCAGGTCCTGAAAGGACTGTCCAGAATTCCTGGCATCCCATGGAGAGATGGGATGGTGTTTGCTGGCTCAGTATCTGTCTTCTTTACCAGGGCCAAGTGTACCCTGAAACATATTCGAAGACCACCCTGAAGAAGCTCCTTTAAAGAAGAGCTTGGGCAAGGCAGTGCATCAGGTTCATCCCCCAGAGGGTGCTGGGCACTGCCCAGGCTCCCCAGGGAATGGTCACTGCCCCAAGGTTGCCAGAGCTCCAGGAGTGTTTGGACAGTGCTCCCAGGGATGTCCAGGGTGGGATTGTTGGGATGTCCTGGGCAGGGTCAGGAGCTGGACTCAATGATCCCTGTGGGTCCCTTCCAACTCAGAACATTCTGTGATTCTGTGATTGCTCCACCCTTCTGCTCATGGGAGAAAACCAGAGTGGAGCCACCTCTATGTCCCAAGGTGCTTCAGAGCATCCTGCCCACCTCTGGCTGCGGTAACCAGCAGCAGCCACAGTGTCCAACCCCCCCAGACCTCCTCCCTTGCACTTGGGTGGCCCAATCCAGCCTGGCCAAAGCCTGGAGATGCTTCCCATGCCCGTGCATGGCAGTGGTGGCTCAGGCTCCGTCCTGCCTTCCATCCACCCTCTGCAGGGGCTGGATGAAGACGTTTCCGTGGACCTCACCCCCGGGCTGACAGCATGCCCTCGATCTGAGCCGACTTGGCAGAAGGAAAGAAGCAGCCAGGAGAAGCCTTGTGTGGGGAGATTAAACCGAGCCGGGGCGGCGCGGCCGCGGTGCCGCGCCAGGCACGGGCGCTGCCGCCCGGGCCCATCACCATGATAAAGGGCAGAGCTGCCCCAGCCCCGCCGGTGCCCGCCGAGGGGGATGACGGGCACACAATGCAGAGGAGAAGAGGTCAAGTCTTTTTCTCTCCCGGCCCAGCCTTTCTTGTTTTGCTGTGTTTCCATATGTGAAGCACGCCCTGCTCCTGCTCCGCAGCCCGGCCGTAATGAGGCCGGGGCCTGCTGGAAGCCTCTCCCCGCGTTATTGTGCTGCTGCCTTCTTTTGAGCTCCCGGCATGTTAATTAGAGAGCCAAGAGAATGGGAGAGGCTTCTAATTAAGCATCGAGGAAGCGCAGGGGCTGGTGCACAGGGGTGACTTTCTCTCCCATCTGGGAAAAGGGGAGTCTGGAGCCAGCCACTCGCTGTGGCAGGGATGTGGGAGGATGCTGGGGGTCCCCAGCCTGGCCCCCAGGGTGCTCCCAGGTCCCCATCAGGGTGGAGGTGCCTCTCTGGACAGTGCAATGCAGTCCCAGTGCTTGGTGGGATCACCTCCTGTCTCCACCTCTGGGCAGGGCCCTCACAGGGGTATGGGCACATCATGTCCTGCTCTGTGCTGATCATGGGTGACAATTCTGCGGTACCTTCATGGCCTCATGTCCACAGGCAGGACAAGGCAGGGCATCCCACTCAGAGGTGACTGGCCAGGTTGGATGCAGCCAGCATCACCTGGAAGACAGAAGATGCTGTGTGCTCCTTTTTGGGGATTATTAGAGACCCCAAAGCCCAAACACTCGCTTTATGTCTGGCTCTGAAACTCCTGTGCCATTCATATGTCCCCAAGCCCTGCCTCCAGCATCTCCTGTTCATCCCAAGCCCTGGAGACCCTCATTCCACCATGTGCTGCTCCTGCCTGACCAAGGCTGAGCTCTCTGGGCTTGTGTCCTTATCCTCCCTGGGGGCTGGGCAGGTGTGGGTGGGGGGTCCCTTGGTCTTGGTAGCTGCCAAGGTGGGTGTCTGGAGTGGTCCAGGTGAGGGAGAGCCACATCAGAGGCAGGATAAGGGAAGGAATTGCTTCCACTTGCCTTGTCCTTGATTCCCTCACTCCCCTCCCAACCAGTGCCCTGAAAAGCAGGGAGATCCTGCAATTTTCCACTAACACACCAAATTTATTTCTGGAAAACAAAGCAAATGCTCCGGCTGTGTTTTGCGAGGATGCTCTTCTTGTCCCCCAGCCCTGGCAGCACATTTACAGCTACTGCCAATCTGAAGTGGTTGGAGCTGTTGGGGATCTTCCCTGACAGCCTTCTGTTGGGCTGTGAGCCTTGATGTGCGAGGAGCAATCTGTCTCCCATCTCCTGAGCCTCTCTCCCCGGTCCTGGGTGCCCTTGTGAGGCCGTTTTCAACCTGAGGGGCTGGGGGTGCTCTGCTCCTGCAGGATTTTCCCTGGATTTGGTCCTGGCACTGGTGCTGGATCTGGGCTGTGCTGCTGCCCTGCCCTGGGTGTTGTGATCTTGTATCCAGGGCAGGGTTGTGCTTGGGGTGTAACATCCATGGGAAACAGCTCGGCTTCCACTTGAGCAGTTTTGTGAACAAATCCAGAAGGAGCAGTTCCAGCTGGCTGGGACTGTGTCACATGCCAGCAGGACTCTGGTCCCTGTTGCCAGCATCACACAGGTGCCCTAGGTGGGGATGGGACTGCAGGGAGATGCTCTGCACTCTGGCAGGGGCTGGGCAGGGGGAGATGCTCTGTGAGCTGAGGGTTCTCCTCACACAAAGACCCTTCCCTGCTGGTGCTCACTACAGAAGAGCAGTCACTGGTTACAGGCTGCAGCTCATCCTGCATCCCCCTCTCTGAAATGTCCCCAACCTACACAGAATGGAGACAAGTGCTGTAGGATTTGGGGAAAAAACAGCCTGGGCAAAGGGCAGAGAGCTGGAGAAGGCCAGGAGATGTCACAGCAGCCCTGAGCTCTGTGGGAACCCAGGGGGACAGCTGGACCTGTGTCAAGGGGGTTTAGACTGGATGTTAGGAAAAGTTTCTTCCCCCAGGGGGTGGTCAGGCACTGAACAGGCTCCCCAGGGAATGGGCACAGCCCCAAGGCTGCCAGAGCTCCAGGAGTGTTTGGACACCACTCTCAAGCACAGGGAGGGATTGCTGGGGTGACTGTACAGAGCCATGAGGTTGACTTGATGATCTTTGTGGGTCCCTTCCAGCTCAGGATATTCTCCTCTGTAACTCTACAGAGCTTCCTCCAGAGCTGGTAGAGTCAGTCAGCTGGGGAGAGCTGGGGAGAGCTTCCCATGGGGAAATCTGTCAGCTCTGAGCTGTCTTGCTGAGAAGGATGTTGCTGTCATGGCACAGCTCGTAGGCATGTCTGCATCCCATAGATCCAGTTCAGGACAGCTGGGTTGGGACCTGAGCACACCTGCTGGAGGAACCCCAAAGCATTTGACCCTCGCAGGGGCAGGGATGAGAGCTCCAGTGGGACTTCCCCAGCACCTCCCTTTTTGGGAACACAGCAGGATTGGCCATGGTCCCATCCTGCCCCTGGGAAGAGGCACTGGCTGCAGCCAGGCAGGAGGTTTTATGGCTTATGAGGAAGCAGGTCTTGTTTGCCATGTCTGTAACCATAGTGGCACTGGTGGGAATCCCTGTGCTAAAGGCACTGTGTTCCTTTGCCAGAGGCACAGCTGTGCAGCGCAGCCATGGGCACACTCCCTGTTAAAACCATTTCTGCAGAGCAGTGGCCTTGCTGTCCCTCCAGCAGCAGAGAGGCTTGATCCTGAATCCAGGCGTGGAGCATGGTGCTAGTGGCAGCAAGGTGACCCCGAGGGGCCCCTTTGTCCACACAGTGTGGAGCCTGCCTGGGGCGTGGTGTGGGTCAAATCCTGCCCAGGCAGGTACAGGGCACCTGCAGGGGGGTGCTGGGAGGAGGTGCTGGGCACGGGGTGTGGGATGGGGTGGGCACGGGAAGGGACAGCTGGGGCTGGCAGAGCCTACCTGGCACACAGCAGGGATGGGAAGAGGTGAGGAGGGTGGGGAGCACCCGTTCAGAGCAGCCCCTTGACTGTGTGTGTCCTGCCCGCAGTGGGAAGAGGTGAGCGGGTACGACGAGAACATGAACACGATCCGCACCTACCAGGTGTGCAATGTCTTTGAATCCAGCCAGAACAACTGGCTCCGCACCAAGTACATCCGGAGGCGAGGGGCGCACCGCATCCACGTGGAGATGAAATTTTCTGTCCGGGACTGCAGCAGCATCCCCAATGTCCCAGGCTCCTGTAAGGAGACTTTTAACCTGTACTATTTCGAGTCAGACTTTGACTCGGCCACCAAGACTTTTCCTAACTGGATGGAGAATCCTTGGATGAAGGTGGACACAATTGCTGCTGATGAGAGCTTCTCACAGGTGGACTTAGGTGGACGGGTGATGAAGATCAACACTGAGGTGCGCAGTTTTGGGCCTGTCTCCAAGAATGGTTTCTACCTGGCCTTCCAGGACTACGGGGGCTGCATGTCCCTGATTGCCGTCCGTGTCTTCTACCGCAAATGCCCCCGTGTGATCCAGAACGGGGCCGTCTTCCAAGAAACCCTGTCGGGAGCAGAGAGCACCTCTCTGGTGGCAGCCAGGGGCACATGCATTGCCAATGCTGAGGAGGTGGACGTGCCCATCAAGCTGTACTGCAACGGGGACGGCGAGTGGCTGGTGCCCATCGGCCGCTGCATGTGCCGGGCGGGCTATGAGTCGGTGGAGAACGGCACCGTCTGCAGAGGTAACCACGGCCCGCGGCTCGCCTCTGCGCCTGGGGGCACCCGGGATCTGCATCTGGGATCTGCATGCACTGTCTGGGAGGGACCTCCGTGGGCAGGGGTGGCAGAGGGGCATGTGTGGGCGCTGACTCCTTCCCCAGCTCCTCACTTCCTGCCCCAGGCTCACCCGTCCATTGCAGAGGTTGTGCATCACCTCCGGGTCCCCAGAGCCACTGGGTTCAGGGCTGGCACCTGTTGCTGGTGCCATCCATGTTCTCCAGGTTTTGGTGGCACACACGTGTGGTGCTTGTCACCAACCTGCAGTTGCTTTCCAAAATACTGGGGCTGTTATGCTGTTGGTTTTGCTGTGTGCTTTGGCATGGGCTGAATCTCTTCTTGGATGAGGGGAGTGGGAATGCAGGGTCCCAAAAGGGTACAGTGGGAGGGAGCAAGTTGTCTACATTGTTTTCTTGGTGAGGTGCAAATGGCCCAGGGTGAGACATGGTCATGGCCTGTTCAGAGCTACCTGAACAGCCCCCGTGCTCCTCAACAGCCAGAGGTTTCCTGCCCTATAAGTGTTCTGCCTCTATAGATGTTCTCCTGCCCCTGTGGATGCTCAAAGCAGACTCTGTGAGTGCCTGCTGAGCTCAGATGAGCACCATGGAGTCAGCGTAGTCCCAGGCCAGCAAGAGGCTCAGCACCCCCCTCCCTGAGCTGCTGTCTGTGCTCCTGTCCAGTCATACATGGGCTCGGGAAGGTTGAGAAGGGAGCTCCTGGGGTTGCTGGGAGGGAGGTGGGGACCCCAGAGCTGTGTGATGGGCACCTGCAGCTGTGCCATGCGTGGAGCAAAACACAGAGTTTGGCAAACAGGATCTTTTTCCCCTGTCCTGGCTGAACATCCGAATCCCTCTGCGGTTCCAATAGCATCGGCACACTCCAAGCAGAGCCAGGGCTTCTGAGATCCATTATAGACACGTTGGTGGCCACTGCAGAGCCAAGGGGGGAGCTGTGTCTCCTCTCTTCTGGCTGTGAAGGGTTGGCCAGGTAGAACCAAGCATGGGGAAGGTGCTGGTAGTGGGAGACAGACACACTGGAGAGGGGAATGGACAATGTGATCGTGCTCAGTAGGGACTGCAGGCTGTACGGTGCCCTTGGAGAGGGCTCCATGTCTGCTGCTGGTGGCTGGGCTGCTCATGCACCAAAATTCAGGCCCTGGTGTGCTGTGGGGATCATTTAATATCCATTATTTCAGCTACTCCACACTTAGCCACTGAACGCCTCTTCCCACCGAGCTTGGGCAGATCAAGTGTCTTACAGCCTTAGCAGGGATGGGGATGGGGACGGCAAGGAAGTACTGCTGGAAACTGAGCCCGGCTAATCCCTGCCTCGAAGGGCAGACGGGGCTTTTACAGCTCCCAAGTGAAGCACCCGTAGCAGCACCAGAAAGCCCCAGTGATTCATGGCAGCTTTTCCGTCTCAGCCTGTTTTTTTCCCGGAGCAGACCCAGCCCTGCACAGTGCTTTGCTGTGATGCAGCCGGGGTTTCTTGGGGAGCTCCCCGGTGCCACTGCGAGCCCAGCCAAGGGGCAGTCCCCTCGCATGCCCCGGGGCTCGCAGGACCCCTCCTGCAGAGCCCTGTCCCCGCAGGGCTGGGGGGGAGCAGAACAGGCAGGAGCGGGGGCCGAGGCGGAGGGAGCGAGAAGGAGGGAGAGGCCGGTCCCCGCTTTGTCTGGGCAGCAGCAGCAGCAGGATTTTGGGAGGTCCGGTGCCTCGGCAGCTGTTTCTGCAGCCGGTGCTGGCGCACGCCGGCCCCGCGCTCCCCGCCCTCATTAATCACGCGGTGGCCGGCAGCCCATCGTCTCCATGGGGCAGCTGGCTCCGGGCTGCCTCCCCTTCCCCTTTCCTTTCTCCTTCCCCTTCCCTTTTTCTTTTGCTTTTCCCTTCCCCTTCCCTTTCTCTTTCCCCTTTCTCCTTTCCTTTCCGTTCTCCTTACCTTTCCTCTTTCCCTTCCCCTTCCATTTCCCCTTTCCCTCCCTCTTCCTCTTCCCCTTTCCTTCCCCTTCCTAGTCCCCTTTTCTTCCCCTTCCTATTCCTTCCTCCCCCTCTTCTTTTCTTTCCCTTTCTCTTCGGTGTTTGTCTTTGCCCTCCTCGTTCCTTCTTTCCCTTCCCCTTCTCCTGTGGGGTGGAATCAGGGCTGGATGGGACCCCAGGATTGTGCACTTCCATTTTTCCCGGGCAGCCCCCAGAAGAGGAGTGGGGACTGGGAGGAGAACCAGACGCAGAGTTGGCAGGACAGCCATGGAATCCCCGTCCTCTCCCAGCCCCCGCAGTGAGCCCCAAAAGGGCTGGGAAGGGGCTGGTGGCCCCATCTCTGCTCGGGAAGGACCTGCGGGATGAATCCCTGCATCCCTGCCCTCCTCCCGCCGGGTCCCTGCCCCTGGTCCCTGCGGAGGCAGCGGCGGAGCCGCCTGGCTTGGGGGACTCACTCCTACATGTGGCTGGCAGGTTTGCTCGTGTTTCCAGGGGTGGGAGGGAATCTGGGCCCCTTTCCAGAAGCAAAACAATAGCAAATCTGAGCTGGCTTTGGGGGTGAAGCTCTCTCACACACTCCGGCGCCCAAACATTACGTGGCAGGGAGCATGGGGGGCCACGGTCCTGCCCCACCAAAGGGTCCAGGTGGAGAAGGGCATCCTCAGGAATGGACGAGCCCTCTGTGCAGCTGGAAGGAGTTGCTCATTTTCTCCGCTGGGTTTTTCATCTGGCTAATAGCGCGCCAGCCTGCTCGCGGCAGTGTGCACAAGGGATATTTATGGAGGAAGTTCATGCATCTAACAGCTTAAGCTCTTCTAAACTCGCAGCCCCAGCACAAAAGGATTTGGGGGCAGTTAACAATTCTGTGTGGTTAAGAGATTTTCATTTCGCTGGGCCTGGCTTGCTGCTCCTGCAGGGCCCTGCGAGGGGCTGGCTGTCCGCTCCTCTGCGCCGCTCTCCACTGGCTCCTCGCTGCCGAGGGGCTGCACGCACGCGTCTCCCCCAGCCCCGTCCTCCCCGCTTCACCTTCTGCTCCCTGCCTGCTTTTCTCTTTCCATCTCCCTGTTCTTTGTCTGCGCCTCCCCCCTCCCTCCCCTCCCCGTCCCTCCCATGCAGCACATTAAGCGCGTTTCTCCCTGTGCCTCCCGTATCCATTGGCTCGGCTCAGGCACACGGAGGCAGAGCCATTGTGCTGCCGGGCTGGCTGGACAGCGGATGGACGCTGCCTGCACGGCCTGTGCCTGCTCAGGGACAGCAGCTGCTCCCAGCAGTTCAGCCCTTCATCCCTTCTGCAGCTCCTCTCCATCACAGCAGGGGATCTCTGGTCCCTGCGTTCTCTTTGTTGTGCTCCTACAGCACTGAGCACCCCGAGTCCTGGTCTTGCTGGGGTGACAAGAGGTGGTTTTGCCCTGCAGAAGCTGGTGGTGACACTCTGTGGCTGTCAGAGACATCTGGTGTCATCCCTTGGGGTCACAGGCCTTTCTGAGGAGGAGAGGAGCTGGTGATCTGATGGGAAGAGGAGAAACCAAGTCAGATTCAGGCTGGCAGCTGTCTTCTCCTTGGCTCTCTTCTCTGTTCTCTGCCCCTCTACTCTGCTTTTGTGGAACCCTCCTGCAATGCCACCTCCAGCTTTGGGGTCCCCAACATCAGGAGGACGTGGAGATGCTGGAGTGAGTCCAGAGGAGGCCACAGAGATGTTATGAGGACTAGAGCCCCTCTGCTCTGCAGCCAGGCTGGGAGAGCTGGGGGGATTCACCTGGAGAAAACTCCAGGGAGACCTCAAAGCCCCTTCCAGTGCCTAAAGGGACTCCAGGAGAGCTGGAGAGGGACTTTGGACAAGGGATGGAGGGACAGGACACAGGGAATGGCTTCAAGTGGACAGAGGGCAGGGATAGATGGGCTATTTGGAAGGCATTCCCGGCTGTGAGGCTGGTGAGACCCTGGCACACGTTGCCCAGAGAAGCTGCCCCATCCTTGGAAGTGTCCAAGACCAGGCTGGATGGGGTTGGAGCAACTTGGGATAGTGGAAGGTGTCTCTGCCCATGGCAAGGGGTGGGGCTGGATGACGTTTAAGGTCCCTTCAACCAAAACCATTCTGGGATTCTCTGATTTTGCAGCTTAAAGTGCTTAAGGCTCCCCTCCCCCGAGGGGAGCCCCAGGGCTGAGCAGGGTCCCCTTCCCTGCCATGATTTTGATGTCCAGGGCAGCAGACCTGCCACCACCCCACCAGGTGTGTGTGTGTGGATGACTCAGGCGTGACAGGCACGTGTGACAAGGACCCCGAGCCATCCCTCCAGCACAGAGGGTGGGAAGCAGCCAAGCTGTACTTGGGATTTGGAGGAGGCCAAGTATGTGCTGAGGGCTGAGAGCAGCTTCCCGAGGTGCTGGAGCAGGGTCTGTCCAAGCTGTCTCACAGTCATGGCCCATGAGGACGTGATGTTTTCATGATAAAAGGCTATTTATGGCTCTCTGCCTGTTTCGGGTCTGGGCCTCCTCTGATAGTGCTGGACCCAGCCAATAAATTGTAAGGCTCTAGGGGTAATCGAGTTCTTCCAGGAAGCATTCCTGGTTGAACTGGAGCAGATACAGCCAATTGTTCTGGAAATGTTTCCAGAGACAGAGAACTGCCCGTTAAATGCTTCCAGAGGCTCTCCCTGCCTTCCTGCTCTGCTGAGCCTGGCACTCCCACCTCAGAGAGCTTCATCCATCGCCACACCTCTGTGCTCTGTGCCTGTTTAAGGGTAATCTTTGGCCCTGGCTCCTCTGGTAAGGTTTTCAGCCAACTTTTTTGGCTCTTCCCAGCCCTTGGCACTGCTTTAGCCTTTCCCTTGGCTGATGCAGTTCCCCACATACAGGCTGCTCATGGCGATCAGCTGCATGCCAGGGGGGATGCTGAGATTCCCTCTGCCTGCATCCCCCCTTTGTTTCACCATTTTGGCAATGGCATTTCTCTGGGTGCTTTTGGAGGATTCTTGTCCTTTCTTGTGGGACTGGGAGAACTGGGACTGCATCCTTGTCCCTGTAGGTGTGATCTGACACGTTTGTACTGAAATGCACATTCCTTGCTTGTGCCCGGTTCCCCAGGGCGTCGGGATTGCTGTATCGGGAACCCATCATTCTCAGTATTTACCACACCACAGCTTCCATGTCAACAGCTAACTTTATTGGGAGCACTTTGGGCTTTCTCCTGGGTCATTGATAAAAATGTTAAACAGCCCAGAGGCACGAACCACATTTGTTGGCTGCAGCAGAAACAGCCCCGCTCGGATCTCCGGCCGCGCCGTGTCTGCCTGCCAAGTTTTAATTCATCGAGGATGTCCCATGGTGTCGGTGGAGCCACTGATTTCAGAATCAAAATATCCCGTGTGCTAGCCAGGGAAAGGCTCTGCAGAGGTTGGGGTGTGTGTCATTAATGCCATTACCCCCCCCAGTCAATCTTGTAATTGCATCAAAAACCCGTACAAGGCTAATTTGCCCTAATCTGTTTTCCCTAAGTGCACACAGGTTGGCACTACTATCCACCTTCCTTTAATCCCTCACTGACCCAGTCCTGCAGCTGTAACAGCCTTATTTGACTGGTACTGATGTTGCAACCCTAAAATAGCCACAACTGCCTCATTTAGCAAATAGCTTTTTCCTCCATCTCTGAAACACCCCGTTGCCTCACGGCGTGTGGAAAGTGAGCATTGAGCGTGCCCCAGTCCATCACCTACACCCCCTTAGGTAGGTGCTGTCCTGACAGGCTGATTTAGCAATGTTTAACTTTAGTGGCTGCTATTTAACATCTTGAGTTACTGCTGGAATGGAAAGTATTCCACCATCATCCTCAAAGATGATTACATCACCTGGCTCCTTCCCAAGTACAAAACAGGAATTTGTCTGCCTTTTCTACAGGCTTGTTGACAATTTGAATGCTCCCAGCCGGCCGGGACTCGGTGGCATTGTTGGATACTGCTTTTGGGGCTTCTCCCTCTCCTCCCTCTCTGTCTGGGAAGCAAGAATACAGTCTTTCTTTCCATGGCTTTGATTCTTCTTGCTGACCTCTCCATGTTGTGAGTCCAATTAGGGCTGTGGTGGAGACTGCAGCTGCTCACTGGGAGCCACTCCACACCTGCCTGGTGCTTGTCCTCTGCACGTTCCTGTTGGAGTTTGGGCTTTGGGAGGTTGGAATGGGACCTGGGGGAGCTTGGCAGAGCAAGGGGGTGTCAGACAGGGGGGCTGAGGTATTGATTTGCTGGTGGTGTGAAGCCCCAAGAGATGCTGATCTCACAGGGAGCGTCACACATGGTCCAGGAGTGAGGCAAAAGATGTGCTACCAGAGGAGGGAGATGGACCACTCACCTTAAATAGGAAATGCAGCTTCTGAGGAACTACACCTTCTTGGGAAACAAAGGAAATGAGAGTTCCTTTCTCATTTTGCTTTCAAGACAAGGAATGGACTGAGACCTTCCACAGAAGTATTTTCTCTACAGAGAAAGGGAGGAGATGAGGTTTTCCAGGACGCGAGAGTGGATTTTGAGCAGCAGGAGGTTGCAGAGCTCTCCCAGCCCTGCTGTGATGGTGTAGGAAAGACCTCAGCAGGATGCACGAGGCGACCTGGGAGCAGCCCATGGGAGCCCAGAGAGCAGCATCTTCTCATTTATCAGTGTAGGCAGGTCACAAATCCCTTGGGTTGGAGGGAAGGATGAAGATCTCAGGTCCAGCAAAACCCGGTAGTAGTTTCCTGATGGAAATAATGGCCATTCCTCAGAGAAACATGATGGAGTTTTGCATTGCCGCTATCTGCCACAGCTGCTGCTTCCCAGACCCTTTGGCCCAGCTCCTTCATGCCTCTGCTCAGGGTCTCACCATGGTTTGGGTTGGAAGGGACCTTGAAGATCACACAGAACTGCAGGGGTGGTCTCTGCCCCCCTTGCTGCTCCCTCCACCCCACTGTGCTGGGATCAGCGAGGAGATGTGGGGAGGGGAGTGCAAGCAGACCTGGGGGTGGTGTCCCCTCTGTCCCTCTGGGGCACAGGGACACTCAGTAACACGGCTGCTTTCCTGGAGCTGATGTGTACCCAGGAGACAATCTCCCCCTAACCTACTTTACAGATGAAACGGCATTTTGGATCAAACACCACATTCCTGGTGCTGCTACACCCATGTGAGCAGGGAATAGCAGCTCTGGCAGCATCATGTGCTGATGCTGGTGGGAGAGCAGCATTTATTCCTCTCTCTCCTTCGTTGGCCTCCCTTTCCCCCCTCCCCCCCTTTTTTTTTTTTT
>VXBC01012945.1:86482-100501 GCA_013399945.1 Ploceus nigricollis
TTTCTGAGAAAAGTGGTAAACATTAATAGGAGCTGGAATGAATACCTGGGATTCAGGCCCAGGATTCCAGGATTTTAACTCGTTATTGTCATAAAATGAAGGGAATGTGGTTTTTGCCATTATTTTTTCCTTTGATTGAAAGCTCTCAGAGATCTTGGGGGGGAAGGAGGATTTTTCGTTGAATTCCTCACAATGCTGGATTTTTATAGAGAGAAGAATATTCTTCATCATACATAACTTGAGGAAAATTGGAGAAAATACTGTTTTTGAGGATTTTTTTCTTTTTCATTTGAAATTTTCAGAAAGTTGGGCCAAAGCCAAGAGATTGTGTTGTACATTTAATTTTGGGAAATACCCTCCGACATTCTCTGTGCTGATTTAAAGTTTTTCTGATGTCAGATGAGTCAGATGTGCTCAGTTAGAGCACAGCTCTTTGATTTTAGCCACACTAGGTAAAAACCTTACAGAGAATAATCTATAAACCATGATTAGCTTAATTAGCTCCAAGGAAACTTGTTATTGTTCCCCTTATGCCTTAGAAACGTAATCCATCACTGGGAAATGTACAGAAAAGTCCCCATAAAGGTTGGGAAATTGAATCAAAGTGTTCATAGCTCATCCAATGGCTCTGTTAACACAGACCAAACTTCAAATGAGGTTTAATTAGGTTTGGCCAAGGAAAATACACTTTTACTGTCATGTTTTGAAGGAGACCTTAATTTTGGTGATGCTGCTCTGTGATGCCCAGTCCTTGTGTGGGTGGTTGGAACTTAAACACCTCCTGCTTCCCCCTCCAGACCCTTCCCCATCCTTGAGGACCTTCTTTGGATGCTTCCCAAGAGCTTAAACAGAAGAGGCTCTGAACCACATCCTTGACTTGTCCCTGCTGTGAGCTCCAGCAGGAGTTTTCCTCCCACAGGGCAGCAGCTCCCTGCCCACCTGGTGTGAATGTTTTTGCTGGAGTCCCAGTGGTGGGGAAACTGGCTGTAGTACCAGAGAAACTGGCAGTTTGCAGGATGGCAGTTCCTGAAGAGTGGAAAATGGGGAGCAGGAAAGTAGAAGTCATTGGGTCTGGAAAGCAGCCTGGGAGGGGAGGCAGGAAAAGGTTGTGGTCAGACCTGGAACCAGCAGCTCTGTGTGTTGGCACCCGAAAGGGGACCTGTGTGAACACATTGTGACAACCTGTGAAGCCTTTCCAGGTTTCTGCAGCAAGATCTTAAAAATCTGAGATCTCTTCTCCTCAGCATGTTGAAATGACACCTGCCAAGGAGCTGGCATCTTCATGGAGTCCTTAGAGGTAACCCAGAGATTTTGGCTTTGCTCCCTGTGTCAGAAACCAGAGAGAGCTTAGCAGAAACTGATGTTTTCACTTGGCCAGTGGGAGTCTTGATGCCTGAGTGTGTGGTTCTGCTCCCCAGGCACTTGGAGTGGCCCCCAGCTCCATGATGGGCTGTGGGTAGCACAGGGATGCTGCTGCAGCATCCCTGCACCATGGAGTGAGGGCCCCCTTGGAGATGACAGGCTGGAAATAACTCCTATGACCAGGAGCAAATTCAAAGTGCATTTTGAGGGAATATCTTCAGGATTTGGGCACTGACAGTTTTCAAAGATGACAGCCTCCTACTTTAAGAGTCTATTGGCACTTTCAGACTATTGGCACTTCTGGAGCTCACAGAGACCCTGTGTTCAAACCATTGTTAAGGCTGAAACCACAGCCAGCAATTTCCTTCCAAAACATTATGATCCCAAGAGTCCTGTGGTTGTTCCACCCGCAGCTGGACAGGAGCAGGAGCAGAGTGAACAATAAATGATCATGTGAGAAAGGGTTTGTCATTTAAACTATCAAAATGTCCAAACCCTCCAGGTTTGTCAGGGTTACAGTGCAGCCTGAAGTGGAGCCCATGGAGCAGGCTAACTCCTGCTTTGCTCCCCGTGGCATTTCTCCCAGCCTGGATGGCTTTGGAAAAGATTGTAGTGGCTTCTGAAGTGGCTGCAGGAGCAGCACACTCCATGGAATGCCCCAGATCTGATTTTTAGGGCCCAGGCTCTCCAGGAGGCTCCAGGGGGAGGCACGAGGGGGCTGTGCAGCATCAGGGCCATGTGGGCTCTTGGGCAGCAGGGAGTGGTTCCCATCACACTGCTCCTCTTTGTGCCTGCCCCTCAGGACAGCCCTCAGGGCAGGGTGTCTGCATCCCCCTGAGATGTGCAGAATGGATGGATGGGTGCTGCAGGCAGTGGCCTGAAGTGTCCATGTGTGTGGAACAGGCAGGATGCAGGACATTGCTGGGCATCAGACCCCTAACCTGGAATTTCTGAGGGGCTGGTCCCTCTCCTGAGACATTTCAGTGCAAACCAACTGTTTTTCCCAAGCCTTTCTCTGCCCATTCCCCTCCCCTTCCTTTTACCTTATCCCTCATCTCATGTGCTGGTGACAGTTCTGTCCATATTGCTGTCACCACAGAGGATCCCAGAGGATTATTTTGGCAGATTCCCTGTTCACTCCCACCTGGGTGGTTTGGGATCCTACAGAACCACCTTTGGCTCTCAGAGATCTCAAGGAAGGAGGAGGAGGAGGAGGTGATTCCTCAAGCTGCCCAGGCAGTGGATGCTGGAGTGCTGCCTCATGCCAGCCATCACCCAAAGGATTCCCAGAGCTGAAGGCAGGAAGCTCAGGAGGGTTCACCCCAGTGGAAATACTCCTGCTGCAGAGCTTTCCTTGCAGCACGGGGAGCAAAATTAATTCTGAGCCTTTCAGTGCAGCCTCATTAATAAAACAGAGTGAGGAAAAGCAGGGAAAACAGGAATAGAAGAATTTGGGGAATGACTCATTCACAGAGAAGCTTCTCATTCCCCTTTCCCTACAGTGCACCCCAGTGATGGGTTAAAGCCTGCCATCCTTTGCCCTTGCAGGGCTGTTTGTCCTGCTGTGGGGACAGCCAGCACTGCCATCCTGTCACCTGCACAGGTACCATCACCTGCCTCAGCTCCCACGTGGATCCAGGCAGGAATGGTGGTGTTTTACTCTCAATTTACACCCTGGGAGTGAACCTGTGGCACCAACTGAAGAGTAAGAGACGAGGGAGGTGTTGTAGGAAAAGTAATCTCCAGGTTTGCTCCAGTTTGCTTTTCCATCCAGGCAAATCCCAGCCTGAGGACCTTCCTGGAGCAAGTCCAGAGACAGGAATAGAGCTGGGGAAAGGTCTGGAGCATGAGTGGCTGAGGGAGCTGGGAAAGGGGCTCAGCCTGGAGAAAAAGAGGCTCAGGAGGGACCTTCTGGCTCTGCAGAACTCCTGACAGGAGGGGACAGCCAGGTGGGGTCAGGCTGTGCTCCCAGGGAATGAAGGACAGGACAAAGGGAAACAGCCTCAAGCTGGGCCAGGGCAGATTTAGTTGGATATCAGGGAAATTTCTTTATGGAGGGGGTGGTCAGGGATTGGCACAGGCTGCTCAGGGCAGTTGTGGAGTCCTCATCCCTAGAGGTGCTCAAACAATAGCTGGATGTGGCACTTGGGGACATGTTTAGTGGTGGGTCTGACAGTGCTGGGTTAATGGTTGGACTCGATGATCTTGGAGGGCTTTTCCAGCCACAGGGATTCTATAAAAGGAAATGGCAGGAGGCTCTGGTTCAGCCAGTGAGTGCTTACTCTGCTTGCTGTTCCTGCTTTCCAAAGGGATTATGAAGCAGGAGAGGAATGTCACTCTGCCTGGTGCTCACTCACGTTGTCACCATGTGTACAGCTAATCTG
The DNA here is from genome assembly GCA_013399945.1 of Ploceus nigricollis. NCBI lineage: Eukaryota > Metazoa > Chordata > Aves > Passeriformes > Ploceidae > Ploceus > Ploceus nigricollis. The sequence continues at coordinate 90,229 of VXBC01012945.1, forward strand.
GAAACAGAGTGACAAATCTGAGTGTGTGTATCTTCATGATACCCTATAATTAGAACTGGTCTTTTTTTTTTTCTTCTTTTTTTTCTTCTTCTTGAAAGTTTTGCTGTCTGGCACAGATGGAAGTGATCCCAGTTTGTTTTTGTGTCTCTTGAATTAGAGCGTGGCTGCTCTTTCCAGGATTTCCCAGGCAAAAATATTCACATGGGGCCCTGCCCAGCATGCAGGGTGGGTCCTCTGGGATGTGATTTTGGGTGTATTTGGCTCTCTGCACCTTTGCAGGGGCCAGGGTGGGGATTTATGCTTGTCCAGGGGTCGGTTTTCCAGCACTTCAGGTGCAAGGCAGACATGGAGCAGGTGGGGCATGGCAGGAAGGGGACACACAGGAAAACAGCTGGAGCAGAGTGTGCAGAGCTGAGCAGAGGGCTCAGACTGGAGCCAGGTTTGCTGCTCAGCCCTGCCTAAAGAATCCTGGGATGGTTTGGGTTGAAGGGACCTTAAACAGCCTCAGCCAGTGCTCCTGCTGCCATGGGAGGGAACACCTTGTCTTGGTGTCCAACACACCCTCCCCTGTCCCAGGCTGCTCTCAGCCCCATCCAGCCTGGCCTTGGACACTGCCAGGGATCCAGGGGCAGCCACAGCTGCTCTGGGCAAACAAAAGAGGGGCAGTGATGTTTCTGTGGCAGCAGAATTCCTCCCTCCATCCCCAGGGCTCAGCAGGGCTGTGGGGGAGCTCAGGTGGGGGTTGCCAAGCCAGGGGTGAGGTAGCAGGACATGTGGGACCACCAAAGCTGCACCAGACTGGCTGTTTCATACACTTTGGGGGTGCCCCCCCATGATGGGGTTTCCATGGAAACCAGAGCAGTGGTTTCCTGCATGCTGATGTGCTGGAAGGCCAAAAGCAAAGGTGGGAGGGAGGAGGCAGAGGATGGTGGGCAGCAGGCCCTCCCTGGGGAGCCTCAGCCCCAAAGGATGGAGGAGAGGAGGGAAGGAGGACATTTTGCTACCCTGAGCTGTGGTGCCCTGAGCTTCAGGGAGACATTGTGATCTCCCTGGTGCTCAGAGCATGGCTGGGAGCAGGGCTGGTCCTGGAAGGGGCTTTGTGGAGGCAGCATCCGTGCAGGTGGGGGTCTGGTGTGTGTCAGCTCGGGCTGTGGGCCGGGCTGTGGAGCCCAGCATGAGCTTGCAAGGATGCAGCACCGTGACAGAGCTCCATGCCAGCCCAGGGAGATCACTAATAAGCAGGATTCGTTAATTAGCCCAGGAGGAGTGGCAGCAGCAGCGCTCTTGGTGCCTGGTCTGTGGCCTGGCTGTGTGCAGCAGGGGGACCAGGGTAGACCAGGACAGGGCTGAGACCCCAGCAGGGCTGAGATGACAGCCCCGGACACAGACACGTGCAGCCAGGTCCACCAGGAGGCTGGCATGCCTCAGGCAGCTGCTGGGTCCCCACACAGGCACATCTGGCCCACATCTGGTGCCAAGCTCAAGGTCTGTAGGGGTCCCAGGTATTAAATCCTGCTGGCTGCCTACATCCTCCTTGGAGTGCGGGTGTGCCCTTCTCTCGTGCCCTGCGGGTGTGTGGCACTGCCCTGGCACTGCTGCAGCTGCACCCCAGGGCTGGCGTCCCCATGTCCCCACTGCCACCCGCCGCCTTTGAACCCCCGGCCGGGCTGTGGCTGCAGCAGCACTGACTGCTGGAGCTGCTAGCAGACTGGAAATGTCTTTTGTCAAAGCTTGAGATGCCTCCAACCTCCTTTAATTAAAGACAATTACTGCTTTCAGCCCCTCTTCACAGCTCAGCTGGGTTGTTTGCAAACACACAGCTGCGGGAGGCTTTGTGCCCCTCTCCGAGTCCCGCTTCCCTGGAGACGCACAGAGGTTTCTTTATGATCAGCCTTAGGCTGGCGAGCAGCTGAGGGAGAGGAGGGGGTGTCCCGGGCTCCTGGGGTGGTTGGTGGTGCAGCCTGGAGCAGCCCTGCCTGCTCCTGTCCAGCTTTTTGTGCCAAACCTTCGTCTGGTGGGGACAGGCTGCTGCCAGAGGCAGGGGGGAAGGTGGCAATGGACGTGTTTGGGCTGCCGAGAGGGTGCCTCTCCCCCGGCTGCAGAGCAGACCAGCAGCTCTGAATACACTCTTCTCAACAGCTCTGCTGAGTTAGCCCTGACTCTGCATCACCTTCCTGCAGGAGCTGCAGCCCAAAGCTGGGCTTCCTCACCCGAAAAAAATAAATCTGAACCCTCCTGTAAGCAATAACCCCCTTTCTGTGCTTGAATAACTCAGAGGCAGCCAAACGGAGCTCAACCAAACTTTCCAAAGCAGTCAGGGCTGGCAGGAGAACAAGCAGCATCCCCTGCAGCCCTCTGGGATGCTGTTTCCAAAAATACGAGCCCGGCGCGTGAGGCTGTCTCGGAGCCTGGCTCGGCACCGGGGCCAGCCCTGAGCGCTGCCAAGGCCGTGGCTTCTCCCTTTCCAGGTGCTAATGGTGTCCTCGGGGAGGGAGAGGCGAGCGGGGAGGCCTCTGCCTGCCTTGGAAGCGTTTGGTTGTTAAATGGGAATGGTAAGTGCTCAGCCTTGGGGCTCAGGGGAGCCAAGATCCTTTTTGAGCCTCTAACAGCCTGACACTGCTCTGTCTTCTCAAATTCATTTTGCAGCTCTGATTCCCTGGAGAGCACTAATCACTGGGCTGAGCATGAAGGGAAACATAGCCCTCAAATGGGAAGCCCAGAAGCTCTTTTCCCCTTAAACAGCCTCTCTGTGGACATCTTTGATCTGTTCTGGGGGGGGTTCTTATTCCACAGAAGGCTCTGGGAGGCCAGCAGAGGATTGGAGCAGCCTCCTAGGACAGGTTTAAATGCTCGTGCAGGCAACGTGATTCAGCACAGGGGGTGGGTGGGCAGGATCGGGCACACAGTGCAGGGGCAAGGCTCCAGAGATCTGCTCCTGCTGTCGTGTCTGAGGTGCTGAGGTGACAGGGACACAGTCCACGCTCTGTAGTGTGACATCACAGGATGCTGAGGGCCACAATCTGGTCCATAGTGTGACATCATGGGAAACTGGGGTTCCAGGGACAGAGTTCATGGTTCATAGTGGGACATCATGGGATGCTGGGGGGTCTGGGGATACAATCCACACTCCATAGTAGGACATCATGGGATGCTGGGAGCCTTGGGACACAGTTCTCACTCCATAGTGTGACATCATGAGATGCTGGGGTCTCAGGAACACAGTCCATGGTCCATAGTGGGACATCATGGGATGCTGAGGGGTCTGGGGATACAATTCACACTCCATAGTGTGACATCATGGGATGCTGGGGTTCCAGGGACAGAGTCCAGGTTCCTCAGTGCAGTCTCCATAGTGCTGAGGGTCCTGCTGCTCTCCTGGGGAGATGGCATCTCTCTCTTTGGCAGCCCCTTCACATTCAGTTCCAGGTGTTGGCATTGTTGATGTGGTTCACCAGGAGCTGTGCATGGGGCTGGAGCTTGGACATCCACCAGCTTGTGGCTCCTGGGAGCTCTGTGTTGGCTGCAGCTCCTGGTAGCTGGAGGTCCCAGGGGTGCCAGGCAGTTGGTCTGGGCAGACCCAGAAAGATCCAAGAGGTGTCCAAGGGAGAGATCCCTTTGTATTGGGCAGGGTGATGTGTGAGGGATAAACATGACCTTTCCAGGAGCACCGTGGTGTTGGTTGGTCTGCAGGGCTCTGCACTGGCCAGACAGTAGAGAAATAAGGGTGGATGAGTGATGATTCCTCCTGTCCCCTGCTGTGCTGTTCATATTTCCAGTGCCCAGGGTGCCTGTGGCAGTAAGTTATGCAATTTAATTATGCAGCATGTTAAAAAATATGTCCTTGCACACTGTATGAAATTGCAAGCAATCTATTCCCATTCATGTCCCCCATATTCCTGATGGCTTTATATCCCTCTCTGAGTGGCTCTTTTCACGTGGAGGCTCTGAGTTGATTGACTCTCCATATGGAGGCTGCTCTGTGTCCCTGATCATTTTTATCAGCTCCCTCATGCCCTTGTCTTGGGGTGGCTACCACTGCCAGCACGTTCGAGCCGTGGCTCCACACGTGGCTTAATGACATTCCTGCTCTGCACTGGGCTCCTTTCTTCATAATTCCTTACATTTTCTCATTTTTTTTGATGATGGATGAGCTTTGAACTGATGTTTTCAGAGCATTATCTCTAGTGCTGCCGAGATCCCCTCCCTGCATGTTAATAGCTAATTTAGTGCCCATCATTGTGTTTGTATAATTAGGGCTCTTTTCCCCCAAGTGCATTCGTTTCCTTTTGTCACTGCTGAATTTCATTTGCCGTGTTCTTACCCAGTCATTCAGCACCTGGAGATCTTCCTGTCACTCAGTGCCAGTGACTGCAGCCCTGGCAAACCTGGCTGATTCGGGGACACCAGGAGGCTGTCCCGTGTCACTCGTCACCCTGGGGTGCTCAGGGCAGCCCCTTGCTCAGCACCATCAGGACTGACATCTCTGGCATCCACCTCAGTCTGTGCCCATCTGGGGATGCCATCCATGCTTTGTGCAGTGGGGTCACCCTTGGTGGGCCTGCTGGATGCCACTGGGAGAGGAGGGGACCGAGGGGACACTCATCACAGCTACAACTTCCTCATGAGGGTAGAGGAGAGGCAGGCACTGACAGGACCTGAGGGAATGGCCTGAAGCTCTGTCAGGGGGTTTAGGCTGGATATCAGGGAAAGGTTCATCCCCCAGAGGGTGCTGGGCACTGCCCAGGCTCCCCAGGGAATGGGCACAGCCCCGAGGCTGCCACAGCTCCAGGAGCCTTTGGACAGTGCTCTCAGTGATGCCCAGGGTGGGGTTGTTGGGGTGTGTGTGCAGGGCCAGGAGTGGGACTTGATGATCCCTGTGAGTCCATTCCAGCTCAGCATATTCTGTGATTTTCAGGCTGGATGGGGATTTTTGCATGAGTGGACCTCTGTTCCAGATCTCAGTGCTCTTGGGCTGCCAGAGCCCTTTATCTCCTGTCTCAGGAGGCTCTTTCCCAACTCCTGAGCAGCAGGGTTGGATCACATGCTCTGTGGAATGATGTGGCTTGAACTGCTGCTCCTTTGGCTGGAGCTTGGCCCTAGCTGGTTCCAGTGCAGGGGAGGGAACCTGGGGGAGGAAACCCACGAAGGGATCTCAGCACAGCCACAGCTCTGTGTGGGGCTGTTAAAAAAGGAAGGAGCCAGCCCCCCACTGGTGGTGCCAGGTCCTGTAGGAAGGAATAGCAGCCACAAGGTGCAGCTTGAGAAGCTCAGGATGGGCTTTGGAAAAACAGAGAAGTTCCCAGAGATGTTGAACATCACCATCCTCAGGGATTTCCAAGGCTTGGCTGCAGACAGCTGCCCTGAGCCCTTGGGACTGAGCCTTTCTGTGAGCTGGAGAGTGGCCTGGAGACCTCAGAGGCGCCTTCCCACCATCCCTGCTGGGCTGCCATGGATGCTTCTGTGCCAGGACCATGATGCCAACTTGACCCGAGCACCACCTCTGCTCTGGAGGTAGAGCAAGCCCTGGTAGGGTGCTGGGGCCAGGCTGAGCTCTTGGGATTGCTCCTCAAGTGAAAACTGGTGAAATGAGGGGAAAAAACTCAAATTGTGCCAGGGGAGGTTCACATTGGATATTAGGAAAGATTTCATCACTGCAAGGGCTGTCAAACAGGAAGAGGCTTCCCAGGGCAGTGGTGGAGTCACTGCTGGTGTGGCACTTGGGGACATGGTTTGAGTGATGGACATGGCAGTGCTGGGTTGGACTCAATGATCTCAGAGGACTTTGCCAACCTGAACTATTCTGTGATTCCAAATGTGATCTTTAGGTGCATGAGGGGACAGAGTGGCCCAGCACGGGTCAGCAGCACCCAGAGCTGCTGTAACTGCCAGGGAGTGGAAAATCTCTGCTGATAAAACAGTGAGCAGCAAGGGAGGAAGTTTGGGAGGTCACGCCAAGCCACATCTCAGATGAAGAATTTAAATGCAAAATTTGCCTGTCCTGTCGCCAGAGGTCAGAAAAATGCCTCCAGGTGAGCAGAGCACCCTGCTCTGCAAGGTTCAAGTGGGATATGAAAAATAAGCTTGGAGGATGCTGCAGGGAAAGACAAATTGGTTCCAAGAGCCATGGAAAATGCCCTTCCATTGGGGACTGAAAAGCTCAGTAGATCAGTGACTTCTCATAATGAAGATTAGGTGAGATGATTACCAAGAGGAAAGCCCAGCCTCTAAAGGGCTTTTGATCTGCCAAAGGAAGGGATAACAAGAGCTGGTAGGGCTAAAATGAAGCTAAACAAATTTAAAAAATTAGGCATGTGTTTCTAAGTGATTAACCACTAGAGCAAGCTAATGAGATGAGGGACTTCTCCACGTTTTGGAGCATGCCAGACAAGATGGTTCCTTGCTGGGTGTTGGGCTTTAGCTGAGGAGCAGCCATCAGGGTATCAAAGAGCACCTGGATGAGGGGCAGGACCCTGAACCCCAAATCTGTGCAGGGCTGGGGAGGGCCCTGTAGTACTCACATTCTCTGCTCCTCTATGAAAGTTTCCTGAAGGAGCAGAAAATGTGGGTACTACAGGGCCCAGCAGTGCCTGTGAGAGCGTGGGCAGTGTCCTCTCTGCCCTGGTCCTGTGGCAGCACCCACTGAGGGGACCTTTGTGCAGATACTGCCAGCAGCCCTTCCCATGCCTCCCCATCCTGTCAGCATCACAGGCACTGGGCTGCCCAGCTGGTGATACTGGTGGAGAAGGAGGGAGGTGTCCACAAACAGGTGTGACAGCCCGGCAGCAATGGTTCCTGCCTCTGGTGTCAGGGTGGAGAGATGCCCCCCTCCACTGCCTCCTGGGCTGCAGGAGGGCCTGAGTACAGCAGCATCCTTTGGATCATGGACTGGTTTGGGTTGGAAGGGACCTTAAAGCTCATCTCATTCCTTGCTCTGGTGCCATCTGTCCTGCAGACCCAAGCAACATCCCAGGACAGCCCTTGCTTCCCGCCCAGCCCTGCTGCTGCATCCCTGCCCTCCCTCCAGCCAGCCCCAGCACAATTCCCCATGTCCCATCCAGCACCCCGGCCCTGGCAGGGTGAGATGGGGCAGAGGAGGCTCCTGAGAGCCCCAGTGCCTCCTGTCACACGTGCTGCCCTTGCCCTCCTGCCGGGGCGGGGACAGCCCAGCCTGGCCCCTTGGGACGCTGCAGCACCAGCGGTCAGCATCACCCCGGGCTGCAGCAGGGCTGAGAGCTCTGCCCCTGAGAGCCCTGCTGCAGGGAAGAGCAGCAGCTCTGGGCTGATTTGCCTTCATTAACCAGATTAGCTGCTTTAATCTGCTGCAAGGGAGAGTTCTCAGTCCCGCCTGGGAGCGCCGAGCAGGGATGGATGGATGGAGGGATGGAGGGATGTCAGTGGGAGCGGGGGTGGAGGCAGCAGGGAGCCTCTGCCTGCTGCTCTCACTGCTTCCCCTTGCAGGGACACATTTACCCCTTCTCCTCCCACCCTTCCTCCACCCCTTTCCTTTGTGCAGATGAAAAAGCATTTGAGGGATTATGCTGTTCCAGTGCTGTCCCCCCATGGATTCCCTCCATGGATAGATCCCGAGCCTGAGTGTTTGACCACCCTCAGCTTTTCTGCATCAGACAAAGAGGTGTGGGGTAATGGGTCAAATCCCTCCCTTGCTGGGTCAATTAGTTCAATCTTCCCACCAAAAAAAAATGCCCTTTCTTGTCCAGCCAGGTCTGTGGTCAGCAGGGTGGTGCCCCCAAGGCAGGAGGTCTGGCAGGGCAGCATAGGTGCCTGCACATGCAGGAAATGTTCCCCAGCTGGGCAGGACCCCATGCCAGGACCAGGAGCTCTGTGCTTTAAGTCTGTCCCCAGGTGGGGCCAGGTGTGTTCATCACCACTTTACAAACCACTGGTGGAGCAAGTGTGCTCCATCCTGGAGGATGAAGGCTGCTCTCTACATCTATCTCCAGACAGGAATAACCTCTCCAGATAAAAATCACCTCTCCTATATGTTTCATTGCTGTTCCCCCTCCAGAGAGGGGGAGCAGGATTGCCCAGGATTGATCCAAATCCACTTTGGGTCATGGAATACCCTTGAAGGATATGAATTCCTGCCCACCAAGAGTGAAGGTTGCAGTTTCCAAACTGGGAATATGGTTAAAAAGAAAAGCCTGGGTACAATGTGAATGTGTCTTGGGTTTGGGATTTTTTTCCCCTTGTGCCATCTGTGGTTTTTCTGGAGGAAGCCAGGGATGAATGGAAGGTGTTCCTGCCCATGGCAGGGGAGCTGGAATGAGATGATCTTTTAAGGTTCCTTCCAACCCAACCCATCCTGTGTTTCCTATGGCTTTAAGGGGCACAAGGAGTCAGGGGCAAAGCTGGGATGCAAAAGCCAAATCCCAGCCCTGAGCTCTAACCCTCCACTCCCTGGCCCCGCTCTGCATCACTACTTTTCATTTCTTGGTGCACTCCAGCTCTTTTTTGCCCAAGGAGAAAAGAATCATGCAAATGATTTGCCCCAGGGGATTCCTGGAAGCTGTTTAAGCCAGCAAATGCCGACTTCTCCCCAGCTGTGCCAGGCAACTCCATGTGCTCATGAATTTCCCCTCCCCTAAGTGCAGGAAGGGGCTGACAGATGTTAACACACGATCAGTGTCTCAGGAGAGAGGAATTAAAGCCACACTGGACCCTTCGAAGACACACATTAGTGTCAGAAATTTCTAATCAATCAGCTGGGAGCCTCCTGGGGTCAGAAGCCTCTTTGAAATTCAAATGGAGAATGGCTCCTAATGGGTTTTATTTTGATTGCTATAAATTGATTAGCGTTAAGATAAACAAGTTTTGTTTCTTTCTGAAAGCTCTAAATACGCTCTGGGGGAGGAGGAGCAGTGGAGTCTGATTGCTTCCCATTAGGACCCTCTTGGCTCCCACCCATCACCAGTTTGCAGAGCCACAGGAGACACCTTTCCCTCCAGAGCTGGCTAAAATGCAGAATCACAGCATGGTTTGGGCTGGAAGGGACCTTAAATCTCATCTTGTTCCCCTCACTGCCATGGGCAGGGACACTCTCCAGTAGCCTGGGGTGCTGATCTTGGATCCCAGGAGTTCCTTGTAGGGCTGGAGTAGGATATGGGTTAGAGGAGGTGTGAGCACCCTCCTGTGTTTTCCACGGTGAAATGTGAAGGTGTAGCTTGGCTCTGGGGGTGTGGTGGGGAATGTGGCTGTATTTGAGGGATGTGCAAGGTTTGGGGGCTGGTACAGCCCAGCAGCTGGAGGATCTTTGGGAGATGCTCCATTGCAGCTGCATTTCCTCTGGGTGACAGCTCAGCACTCAGCACTGTGGCTGTCACCAGGCACAGGAGCACTCCTGTGTCCCCAGGACCTGCTGGGGGCTGAGTGGGGCAGGCAGGCCCTGTGGCTGGGGTGACACCAGGCAGCCAAAGAGCTCACAGGGGCTGAAGTCAGCAGGCTGGGGGTGCAGGGGGGTGCATGGTACCCATGGCTCATGCTGCACTGTGAGTGGGAGCAAGCTGAGAGCTGCTGGTGGGCTCCCTCAGCCCCTTCTGTGCTCCTGCACCCCTGTGTGAGCTCCCATCAGCCTCTGTTATCCCTACACCCTGTGTGTATCCCTACACCCTGTGTGTATCCCTACAATTTGTGTGTGTGTCCCTACAATTTGTGTGTGTGTATCCCTACACCCTGTGTGTGTTATCCCTACAATGTGTGTGTGTTATCCCTACACCTCTGTGTATGTTATCCCTACACCCTATGNTGTGTGTATCCCTACCCCCTGTGTGTTATCCCTACAATGTGTGTGTGTGTCCCTACAATTTGTGTGTGTTATCCCTACACCCTGTGTATGTTATCCCTACACCCTGTGTGCTATCCCTACACCCCTGTGTATCCCTGCAATCTGTGTGTGTATCCCTACAATGTGTGTATCCCCACCCTGTGTGTGCTCCCTACAGTCTGTTTATTCTCCCTGTGGGCTGTTGGGGATCCCTACAGCCCGTCTGTGCTCTCCACAGTCTGTGTGTGCTTCCCATAACCTGTCTGTGCTTTCTACCACCCTGTGTGCCCCATACAGCCCTGTGTGTGCCCCATACAGCCCTGTGTGCCCCATAGAGCCCTGTGTGTGCCCATAGAGCCCTGTGTGCCCCATACAGCCCTGTGTGCCCCATAGAGCCCTGTGTGTGCCCCATAGAGCCCTGTGTGTGCCCCATACAGCCCTGTGTGTCCCATAGAGCCCTGTGTGCCCCATAGAGCCCTGTGTGTGCCCCAT
>VXBC01012946.1:0-14367 GCA_013399945.1 Ploceus nigricollis
GGCTAAAATTCTCAGCATCCAGGGATCCAACAACCTTTCTTCTCTAGAAAAGTTTCCTAAGAGATACAGTATTTAAACAGTAGCTCATTGCTACTTAAAAAAGTTTAGAAGCAGGATATCCTACTTTACTCCTTTTTGGGAAAATGACAAAACAACAACAAAAACAACAAATCAAAGAAAAAAATTTTGTTAACATATGAAGAGAAAACCCAAACAAACAGTTGTTTTTTCCTATGTCTAAAGTATTTTCCTATGTTCATCTTCAAATATGTCATATTATGACACACCTAAACTGAAATGTTACCAGGATGGATGATGGGTTTTGATAGTCATTGAAACAGCATGCAAAATGTTGTTTTGTACACTCCCATATGCTCTTTGGAAATCTGGGAAGGACCAGAAAAATCTCAGTTTTATTTTTAAATTCTTAAATAAAATAAAATATTTTATACAAAAAAGTTGTGAAAGGTGAGAGCTGAAAGCCATAATAAAGTTGTAAGTCAGGCTACCTAACAACCCTCTTTGTTTTTCAATCTGTCATCTTCATTTAAACTAAGAGGTTGCTCTTGCCAATTCAGCATTTTTTTTGTTCTCTTCTTTGGCAGATGTACATCCAAGGAAAGCTGCTCTTTGCCAACTCTATTATCATTGAGTACAGCCAGTCTACTAAAGACCTTAAAAAACAGCTAAGACAAAGAGTGATTATCACATGGGTTACTTCCAAGTGATTTCACCTTCAGGTATTTTACTTTCCATCAGCATTGGCTTTAATAATTTCATTCTGAGACCTTTGGCTTCTTTGTTTAATTTCTTATATATAAAGCACTGTGACTCAGAGCAGCAAGTACAGCAGTCTCAGTATCAGAGTACTTGGACATTTTTAGTGTGTTTACAAGTTCTCCATCTTGTATATTCCTTCCTGTCCCATTCAACAGTTTGGGCTGTCTAAACATAGCTGCTGAGTCACAGAATCTTAACTGGTAGTTACTGTCAAGGAGGAAACAAGAAAAGAGAGGAAGGTCCTGGGCTCATCCCCTGTTTCTTTGTGCATGTCTGACCAAGACTTACTTGCTTTATGGGCTGTTATATTTACATTTTGGCACTAGTAACAAATATTTAATTGCAATTAAAGGAGCAATTACTTTTGCCAGCTGTCTTCTAGCAATTAGCTTCTTCATTTCATTAATAGTTGCAGGGAAGCTTTAGAAACATAACCTAGAGAAATAGCAGGAGATGGTCAAATACCTCACATCCTCATACTGAGTATACAGCTCCTGGAGGGAGCATTCCCAGTAGCTAAAGCATGTCCTGCAATAGTTGGCTCTCTCACAGAAGTTTTCAAAGCAAAAATAAAGACAGGCAGGAAAAGGAAATAATTGCAACTTCTGCAATTTATTTACTACATGGCTTTTGGGAACCATATATTTATTTTCAATTTAAAGCTGATGCAAGCCAGTAATCAAACTGAAACTTCAAGAGTGCCTGGAATGAATGCAAAGATCACTGTTTTCCACTCTTGATTTAACCAATACATCATGCAGGCAATGATGATGATGATGACGATGATGATGATCTATTAAGCTACTGTTAATAGCTAAGAAGCAGGTGATAACAGAGACAACAAAGAAGAACACACAATATAGGCCAAAATTAATTGAGCAGTCTTTTGCTGAGCTGCTCTCAGCTAGCTTAGACAGGTCATGGAATGTCTCTTTGACTTCTTTTTAACTTAACAAAACAATGTATTTCATTTATATCAAACAATGGCACACATTATAGTTGCAGTCCATTCATCTCTGAAGGAAGCTTGTCACTTCATGTGCACACAAAACAATTACTGGAGTGGTAGAGAAGTCAGGGATTAAATACAACAGATAATTAACAGTAGCATTTTCATATACATTAATTACTGGCCTATCATGCTTTCCCTCCCAGTCAAGCGTTCTTGACTGAAGTCTGTACAGATCAGCTTTAGGCTGGGTATTTTTGCAAACTCTTCTCTGAGTAATTGAAAAGGCTACAATGGCCTGTGGAATTCCCTGTGCTAGTTCTTCTCTACACTAGAATTTTCCTTAATATTTTCCACTGTGGTATCATCCCTAAATGCAACTTTAGAAGCAAATAGCAAATGTATGCAGTTGCACAGAGAGAGATTTCCTAATCTAAACCTACATATAACCCATGTCAGGTGTGGTCAGAACCAGCATGGTTATTCTACGTGTGTGTTTCTGCTTCTTGTTATCACACCACCATGACAAGAAATCCTTAAATGGACTGGGACACTCCATGGGGCTCTTTCATGCACAGGTGCAACTTTGGCACAGGAGTAGTTTTAATGAAGGAGAGGGCATTGAAGAGTCTGTGTGAAAACCAAGGCTAGGTGACGTAGCTGTTTCCACATACTCTACCATAATTATAAAGATGGTGCTAAAAATTATATTAACTTCATCCGTAAGTTTCCAAGAGGAGAAGCTTCTGGTATTTTCTCATCTTGCCAGCTGATTTCCTAGCATCAAAAATTGCCGGATACTCAACACACAGATGCATGTGCATGTTCTGTTCACTTCCTTTCTTTCAATACCTTAGGCCCACTGTACAGGACCTTTGAACTCTTTCCTCCTGCATACCATTCTGTGGGGAAGAGAGCCTATTGAGAGCCCCAGGTTAGGGAAGATACTGCACTGCTAAAAAGGAATTAGCATCAGTGAAACACTGAAAATCTTGCTTTTCACTGGGAGGATAAAAAAGCACTATAATTTCTTTATCTGTTCATGTAGTGAGTTCTTGTGAGGCAGCATTTTCTTGTTTATAAATCATCTGTTTCTTTAATGGAAGTAAGCAAACAGGTCCTAAGCTGCATTCATTTTTTTCCTCTTCATTTACCTGTAAGATGAATTAAGCAAGGAAATGGCACAGATAACTTAAGTTGACGGCCATATTTCTAGGAAAAAATAGCCCTTGGAATCCTCTTCCAAATCTCTCCTCAAAATTTGCTTCCCTCAGGAAGCTCACCAATATCTTAATGAATGTAAACAGAAACAACCATCCATAAGAGTTATGGGCTTCATAATTCAGTACATTTTTTGTGTCTTGTCCATTTGTTTATACCTTGATAGTCCCATTCCAGGTTTCTTCTTTATTATATTATAAAAATACAGACTATGCTGCAAAATTAAGCTTAATACAATAAAGCTGATTACATGTTGGGATCAGTGGAACAATATAATAGAAGTCTGAATGACTTTTTGAATGGCTTTTTTAGGACTGGTCTGGATCCACCTCAGGTTGACCCACTACATTAGATCTGGTTACTTGATATGGTGTGAGTACTTCCAATATGAAGCAGCACAGTAGAAGGATGAGAAGAACAGGTTTTAATGAGAGAAAGAAGAAATACAGCAATACAACTGATACAAAAAGTACACAATATAACACAGGAGTCTAATAAATTAGCAGAAAACTTGAGAAACAGGGAGAAAGTTTCAGATGGTTGAAGAAAGAGGCTTACTCAAAAAGATACAATCTTAAGTCTTCATAGATATATATACATTCTTGGCAGTATAGGAAACATACAGTTCTAACATAGAAAATATTGACTGAAGTGGTAATATCAATTCCTGAAGAATATTTGCATATGGTACATTATGAAGTATACACACAGGCAATTTAGCATTCAAGAAGTCTCCAAGTAAAGGAAAACATTATGGATTCCTTTTTGGTAGACAGACATCTCCTTCTAACAGCAGCAATTGGATCTGAAAACATTATGGATTCCTTTTTGGTAGACAGACATCTCCTTCTAACAGCAGCAATTGGATCTGTTCAGTATTCAATATGAAAACAAACACACAAACTTGAAAACAGCAAACAGTAAGCAAGACCTTTTGCACAATGAGTTATGCACCAATTTGGCAGCAAGATTCAAAAGATAAGAAAAAATACTCCTGCCTCACCTATTGCCTTTCATGATCAAATTATTTCCCTTCTTCCCAATAACCTTTTAAGCTTGCCTTCCTGGGGATGTGAATTAGGTGAGAGTGGGTCATACCTAAGTGAGAAGAGTGCTCAATAGCTGCTAACCCTAAAACCAAATCAGGGAATGTTTACACGAAAAGGTGTGCAACAGCCACAACTCCTAACAGCAGCAGAACACAGCCTTTGATAAGTTCTGATACAAAAGTCTAAGCATTACCAGGGAATGAAAAAGCTCCAGGTAAAAGGAGTGACTCTCTCCTGTTGCTTCTCTTTTGGCACTTCTGAAGCCTACAAAGAAAGTCTGTCTCTTAGGAGTCACACACAAGTAGAATACATCTCCTGCAGAGCACCTAAGCCCCATCCCTGGATTAAAGATCTACCTGCTATCAGTGTCCTCAACTGACACATGATTTTCTTCCTAAAGCCCCACCTACACAGGCATTTAGGTGATGCTAAAAGGAGTTTTGCCAACAGTTGCCACAGCACAGAGGTCTCTAAAGGATGAGGGGAAGGTACAATGGGAAGCATATGACATGCAGAAAAACTTTCTTTCTTCAGTCATCACTTATTCAGAAGAGAGTAACAAGTGCTCATTACTAAAGCGCTTGTACCAAGGAGTCAGCAAAAAATACTGCAGAAACTATTGCCAGGATTGCTTAAAATTAATTCCATCTTCAGGATGAAAGTGGGATTATAAATAAAATTCTGTATAAAAAAATCAAGCAAAGTGCTCATACAGCATTTTTGCATCCCTGTATAAGCATTCTCTATTCCGTTCAATCATTACTAATTGGAGGATGGATAAGCCACATCCACTTCACCCAGGCAACTGTCAGGGATACAGGGCTAAAGAGAAAAAACTATACAGGCATTAGTGAGGCAGAGTTTTATTACAGATGCTGAAGAAATAATAGCAACCAAAAAGACTTTAAAAGTGGTTAGCAGTTGAGAAAACTACTTCTGAAACTAGGGAAACCCAGGCACAAATTTTAAAATGGCTTAAAAATAATCCTGGTGATGTACACAATTAAATATGTAAAGGAGACTTTAGGTCCTGATTCATATCCATGGGAAAAAGAATGGAGGTAAATGAAAGTACAAAAAAGAGAAACAAAATAATTTGGAAAAATATCATAGGCAGGAAACCCTATCACAACAAAAGGTCAGCATTCAGGAATGTCTTCCTGCTACTGCCTACATCCAACCCAGAACCTGAGTTCTTGGAGCCCTAGTACAGCCAGCCCCCAGGCTTCATACCTGCTGATCTAAACCTCCTTGAGGCTGATTGAATGAACTCTGTTTAAAGCAGCATCAGCAGCTGGCAGGGTGGGTGCAGGAGAGACTCCACAGAGCCGAAGCACACAGGTTGTCAGTGAAGTGGAAGGAAGGAGATTGCCTTCACACAGAACTTAAAGGAAGAGATGCAGAGATTGATTACATACAGCTTGAGCACACAGCACAGAAAGCAGCAAGTCTTTCTGTGGAAATGAAATGTAGATAAAATAGAGGCTTTTTTAAAAAAAGCTGCTGAAGACTACCAGTCTGGTGAGCGTTTCCTGTCTCCACATGGACAAGAAATTGTGGATCCTTCCCAGTGTCTGCAAACTTCAGAATGTATCATGTGATTTCCCTCTGTAGCCCTGCCAGAAGTCTCTTGCTGCAGTTTGTTCTTTTGAACATTTCCTCTTACATTTTAGCTCTCATTTATTAGCCAATTAAGCAGCAGCTTATCAAGATTCTTTTCTTTCCCTTCCCTGTGGTTCCTTGGCAATCTATGCTGCCTTTAGGCCCTGTTTTGGGAAATGGTAAGACTTAGCAGGCAGGAGATGTTGAGGAACATGTATTTGTTTACATGTTTAAGACAGGGCAAATGGCCATACAGGCACTCACAGCAGCTCAGGTGCAAAGCCTTGATAAGTGAAAACAAAGTGAAGCAGCTTTTCTAGTAAAAGATGTAAAATCAGGTTTGAAATACTTCCACAGTTTGCTTGGTAGAATACAATTCTTTTGCCTTTGGATAGCAAGAATTAAGTTTTTGTTTACCTTTCAAGTAAGTAACTAGATAGTTAGATATGAAAAAAATACAACCTCTTCGCTAGACAAGCTTTTATGTGGGATATCTGGCAGCATACATTTACATCATGAAGGGGGGTGTGTGTGTGTGTATGTGTGCGTGTATATATATATATATATATCTGTATGTATGTATATAGACACACACACATATATATATGTATTTATAAAGCTTATTCAAACCCCTTAAATTAAGAAATTATTTGTTTATGCTCCTCAATAAAAATTCAAAATGGTTCAGTTCAGGGAGATTTAGTAATACTTGTATTCTGAAAACATACGCTCTTTACCAGTGGGAAAGGTTTAAGCACAACTGCTAGATCCCAGCGCTTCCTGAGCTCAAGATCAGGCAGCTGTGGAGCCAAAAGCCAAAGCACATTGACATATTTGCTGCAGAGTACATGTTCAGCCCCTACTGCTGAAAGCAGCAAACTTGTTTAGGGGAAGGCAGACTCAGCCATGACTGTGCCACCCTCCTGTGGGAAAGAACAAGTAAGGCTCATGTAATGAGGAACATGTGTTTGAGGGTCAGTCTTGCTGAGGAGGCATTAGCATCTTACAATCATTAAGGAGGGAAGGAAGTTCCTGGGAGTGAATGTTTTGAAGTCCAGGAAGAAATAGGAGGCCAGGTTGAAATGTAGGTCAGAGCTTCCTGGAAGGAATGTCAGGACAGACATTGTACCAGCCCTAAGAACCCTTCTGTTTATGAGTTTATAACTGAGAATGCACAGCAGCACCTTGGCATGGATTCCTTCTAGCCTATAATTTCATAAAGTCTAGACAAAGACCTCAGAACTGAAGGAAAAAAGTGGCCAAATTCCTCAGCAGTTGGCAAGAGAATACTGGAGAAGAGCTAAAGGCAGCTAAGAGGGAAGAGAGAGACAATCAGAGAAAAGGACAGACTTAGTAAAAACTGGAACTTTGAAAGACACCTGCGGAGTCATCACACCTAGCTCAGCACTCTTGTGGTCACCCACCTCAGGAGAACCCTTTGCAGAAATGGTAAAACCAGAAGAGCTTCTCCAGCTCAGGCCCCATTTTTTGCATTAGTTTGGCCACTAATGTTTAAGTTTCTGTTGGGGATAACTTACCTGGTGCATTACAGATAGTCCCGTAGGTGAGAAACAAACTGTAAAACCCTCCCCAATTGGTTTGTGTGGCCTATGAAAAGGAAAGGTGGGAAGGAAAAAGTTCACGAGTGGGATTGCATGTGGCATGGATGCTACAATAGAGGCAAGACAGACAATAAACCCAAAATGCTTGTGAAGCATCCTGTTCCTATTTAGGTTTCACTCAGCTCTGTTCTGTGATCACTGCAACCTTTGCAGACCTCAAGCACACAGGTGCCTGCAGACCACCCGTGAACATCCACGCTGGGACATGAAAAACTTGGACTACAATGTCATACTGAGCAGTGCAGGAACAGCCAACATGAACTTGTTTAAATTTCACCAGCTGTGCCTTTGGATGAAAGATCTACTGGACAGTTTGTACATTTCTGGCTTTTATCCCATAATACAGTTAAAGCCTATTATTATTATTATTGAAACACAGATATCAAACATTATAAATAGCCTGCATTTATGGTGCTTCTATTGAGATCAAATGCATGATTCTCTGTCAGGAATGGCTACTGAAGATACTAAGCACTGACGTTTCTCTTTTTGTTTGTTTAGGAATGGATCTTTCTTTAATAGCACAAAGTAACGGAAAGGATTGGTCTCTCTCTTTTGGAAATCTGAGATTATTTTCAGTTCTCATCCATGCAGCTGGAGAAGGTCAGGAAGCAGTCTTTAAATATTAAGATTTGAGCACAAATCAAGCCAACTAATGACATTTATTTTGGGACCTTGTAATAGAATTGCAGTTATTTTTAAAATGCAACTTTAAAATGTTTTTCAGTAAGCCAGAATATTTATAAGAGTCAATATACACCAAGAGTGTAGTATAAATTTGAGTTGCTATACATTATTATTTCTGTTTTGACTGTATGCTCCCCATTATGGTGCCTGCCTTCTGTTTCAATTCTCAAGTGAGAAAGTCAGTACTCAACTCTAGATCTAGTTATATCTGTTACAAATACATGTAAAAAGAATTTGTGTGTTATTTTAAAATCTGAACGTTCTTAAGAGTGGTGGTAAAGGGAGAGGACCATGGACGTCAGAGGGTCCAGAAGGGTGAAACGAGTAAGTAGAAAAACACATGCACAATAATTTCAGTTTTACTGGCAGTATCATAAACAGTTCCTAGTAACTTTGGGAAATAAGACACAAATGGTCTGGGGCAGCCTAGGCCTCAAGAACAAAAGGAATCAAAATGAGTGAGGAAAGTAATGAGTGGCATCATCCTCATTAGGATTGAGGATGCCAGCTGCAAGTTAAAGCACTGATGCACTTCCAGTCCTATCCATATTCTAGATCACCGAGTGCTTACAAAAGCCAGCCTAGAGAAGGGACTGGGATTTCATGGCCATGAAGTGATTTAAGCTGTCAGAGAACTGCATCCTCTAAAGCAAACTGTCCATGAGGCCTTTAAGATTTAAAGCTGAGAAGGTACAAGGGTCAAAATATGCTGATCACATGAAAGTATTCAAGTTTTGGTCCCATTCAACCCTTTTACAAAAGCCACTTTGTAACAGAGAACTTTTTCCTTGTCTACTAAATTGTAGTCACCTTTTCAGAATCCTGTCTTCGATACTGAAAGTGTAACATGGGCTAACAGTGCATTCACCCTGTTGAGCCAAGATCTGTTCTCATAAGCTGCCAATAACCGGAGCCACAGCAGTGTGAAAGGGAAGGCAGCACATCAAGAACAGTTTCATATCCAGCTGTGGCTCAAGCCACATTGCTTTATCCATCTACAAAGGAAACTTCATGGGAGGTAGATTTCACCCCTTGCTATGACTGTGTCTTACCACACACTACCATTACCTCTTATCTGATTTCTGCAAAAATTTCCAAGTTGAATAAATCAAATGTATTTTTTAGCATTTAAAATCCCAGGTGGCAAAATAAACACATATACAGGAGGGAATTAAATATAATGTGAAAATGAATAAAGCACACCACCAAGCATTTTAAAATTTAGCCACAGAGGCTTTTGGTTTGATCTCTGATATCCATATATCCACTGCCATGTTTCTTGTGTGATAATATATTTTGCAATACATGCTTATTCATCAGAGACCAAAAAAGCTCTGAGAAGTCAAATTGAAATTTAAACAAGTGCTGTTTGGCATCTTTAGTTTAGTGTTAGACCAGGTGGCAGCTGTTGGGAGATCATTTTGTTTTAACAACTTTTTGTTTTGTTAGCAAAGAAAAACATTGTCCAGCCAAATCCCACTGACAGTGAATAAATATTTCTCCTCCATCAGACCAAATATTTTCATTTGCCATCCTAACAGCTAGGGCTAAAAGATCTAAAAAGATTTTTCTTTCTATATGGACTCAAATATATTTGGTGTTTTATGGGAGGTGATTATTACTCTGTACTCTGCACTGCTGAGGTTAGTCTGGAGTACTGCACCACACCTTGGTCATTATACATCCAAAACTGGAGAGATTTGTAAGGAAAGCAAACAAAAGGCAGAAAACATGACCTCGGCAGAAGGACAGAGGAAAGTAGAACATCAGAGAAGTTTATTGACAAATCTCGTGTGTACAAGACAGTAATGATGATGTAAAGATGTCCACATACTGGCACTGGAACTAGCAATAATTGACCAAACACGAGGCTGAGCAAATCTAGGGAGAAGGTTTCCATCAGAACCTGTTAAGCTGACATTCAGCACCACTGGGTCAAGAAGTCCCTGAGCCACAAATTGCTGAGGAATAGCCTGGAGAAGTATCATTACACAATAGTCTTCCCTCAGCATCTGTTTAGTCCCTGTCACAGACAAGATTCCAGAGCAGCCTGGCCCTTTACACTGACCAAGTGCCATTCTCACACTCTGCTCAGATGAGATAGTATGAAACCTGTTAATTCTAAAAAGCAATTAGTTCTGGGAACAAGCCACTTGCAGAACTACAGACGCCCTTCACAAAATAGTTTAAAGGTCAAGAGCAGTTTAGTGTACTTGTCCTCTTGTTTGTTAAAAAAAAAAAGGAAAAAAAGAAGAAAGGGATAACCTACAAGATTACAGAATTCAGTGCAGGCAAACAACTCCACACAGTCCACCATATAAATTAATGAGAAAGTTGCAAATTTTGCACTTCTGATAAACATAAAATTTCCAATATTGTAACAAACAGTCACATGGAGACAGGTGTGCTTGGGACAAAGTCTGAAATCTCAGTAAAACGGGCTACTCTACCAGATTCCATCTTGCATTTAGAAATCTAAGTGCAAGATTCAGTGATGTCCAGCAATCCTCTGCTGGGAGTAAAACTGTCTCATTTCTATGACTGATGGCAGAAGCCTTCACATTTGCAAATCTTGCCTGTAGTTGATAGAGGCACATTTAATTGCATTTGAAAGATGCTCTATTATCTGCAACTCTCTACATTTGCTTCCATGATACAACCATTTAATTTCTGTCATGAATATATACACTTAACAAAAGGGACAAGTTACCTTCTTATCACAGATCTTTGCCTAGATTTAAGCCTTTACCTAGATCTTTAGCTGTAAAGTGAAGTGATATAAAAAGACGTAGTGTTAAACTGTAATCCAATCCAAGAAGCAAATACTGTCTTTGGAGTGCTTTCCAGATAGAAGGAGAAGAAATTATTTAACCCTATATAATTACTTGTTTCTTTACTTCACAGAACTACTAATTGGAAATGGAATAGGGAAAATGCATTTATTGTTAGCTCTGCTCTTCAGAAAGGATTTTGGCTGCTGATATTCTTTGTCATAACCCATAATTTAGTATGGACTTCCTGCTAAATGTTTCAAAAAGTTACAAAGCTCTAAGAAGCAAATGTTCTGTTTTCACAAAAATCCCTATCTCGGGTAACGAGCCAAAGAACACAGAACCACACTCAGACCTTGACATGCTCAATATATTAAGACAACTCATTAGAGCTAATGCACTCTTCAGTGTGTTCATAAACATTCTTTTAAAGGCAGCAATAAATTATGCCAAGAAATCTGTCAGATTCATGAAGGAACCTACAGCATGTATATACAGTCATTTCAAATGACATAATTATGAGGAAATCTGGATCATAACAGAGTGCATGACATACATAGATGGAACCTGGTTATCAAATCAAGAGAAGTCAGGCTTTGTGCACTGTACACTGTTAGCAATATTTTTCTTCAGGGAGAATATTAAATAGATCAAAATAAATGACCTGATAGCTGTTTTATACAGAGGTGATGAGAGGCAGAGAAAACAAGTGAGTCCAGGTGTTCATACAGGCAACTTCTAAGACTGCACTAAGACCATGGAAATCAGTTAAATTGCTTGTAGAAAATCTATTTGTTCAAAGTAGGATCAGGACTTCCTCCAAAAAGTCATTGTTTGATCATAGCCATGTCTAATGTCAAGGCTGTAATTTCACACTACACCATCTTTGCCAATAATGTAAATGTGGGCAATCCTGAGCCTCAGACCAGCAACACAGTACGTGCTGATACAGCTGTTTTGAGGTAACTGCTGTTACTGCATTGCTGCAATAAGAATGGTGAAAAGCAAAAAAGCCTAAAAAGGGTGATTTTTTCACCTGGGTGGACTCATGAAGTGGTTTATAACATGGCCACAAAACCCCGTGTTGACACATCTGCTGGATGAAAATGAACAACTCACGATGGACGGGGCTTTTTATGCCAGTTTCATTACCAAGGCCAGCATATAATAAAACTGGGCCCCAAGTGAGCCACCAAAGTAGATTCTCCAGGATTTTTACTAAGGACTGCAGCAAAGGAATAAAGAGATAGCAGCTTTTATAAATGTGAGATCTGTCACCAATTCCAGTACCAATGCAACTCAGGCTACTACTGACTTCATCTGAAACTGTGAGCACAGTGATAATTAATATCCTAAATCTGATCATATTTCCAGGTTGGTATCATAGCCATACACACTGTAAACTATGATTTGGATCCCATAGAAAAAGGTCGGTTGTGTATCCTTTCTGGGATAGACAATTTCAGATCATGAGATGATGGTGGATGAGTTCATGGAAAAATATTAATAGAAGATACATTTAGGCTGTCAGAACAATTAGCTAGGAACGAAAAAATATCTGGGCACTTTGTGAGGATCTCAAGTCAAGAATGAGGAAGACTTCTTCAGAAGCATGGACAATGCTTCAAACACAATCTATCCAAAGCAGCTGTTCTAGACTTGGTAAAAAAAATTGCTAAGAACAGAGAACATAAAAGTGTTTCATCATCTTAGCCTAATCTTTAGTTATAGAAGAATATACTCTACCACTAAGAGTAGGCTTATATTCTGAATATACTATGAAAAGCATCTGATTTTTTCTACAACCTCCTTAAGACATCAACCACTCAGCTTCCAGTCACTTACACAAAATAAAGGACACAGAACACAGTGTTACTGGTCAATGAAAAACGGCAACATGTTCTCTTCCCAGAACCTGTGTGTGAGGGAGAAGACAGGCATTATATAGTGAAAGAACACTGTAAGTCATACTCCCTTCTCTATCAATTGGTATTTCCCTCTTTACCATCTGTGAAAAAGTCCACATATTTCACAGTGTTCATGCAAAATTACTAATACAGGCCAGGGAGTTGAAACAAAACACTTGTTTTCTGACATACCGTGAAGAGTTCCACCCTAATCTGCTGATTGGCGTTACCTTCCCCGCTTTCCCTGACACCATCCTAGGAAAGATATTGCTCTGCACCACCAGCATCTAAAAAGCCCTTTACTCTATAGAATCTGCAAAACCCAATAAATACTCTAAGTAACTGATGAAGTGTTTTGTCCTGGAAGTGTATCTGGGTCCAAGTAGAGTATTCCACACAAAGAAGTGGTGCTCTTGCCATTAGAGACACGGGAGCTTTGCTTCATTTTGTGTCAGAGAGCAAAGGAAGAGAGGGCAATGAAACCATTAACCAGCTCCTCTGTGAGGTTAGCATCAGTTTCCTGCTCCTTGTAACACCACCACAGAGAAAAAAGCAACTTGCATAACCTCATACCAAACATCCAGACTTCATCATCAGTTAACTAAGTTACAAGAAACAAAATACACAACTGTAGTTCTCTCATGGATTCTTAATCCCACAGGTTAAAGTTGTGATCTAAGGAAAAGTGAAAGAACATTAGTGAAAAGCAATATGGTGTTCAAACAAAACACTGCATGTTGTTAAGCTCTCAGATAATTTCCTTTAAGAAAATTACTTCAGGACATAAGCAAAAATGTACAATCAATCATTCTATGAAATCAAACAATTACATTAAAGTTCAGTTTACAAAAGGTTAACAAACAATTAATAGCTGGCTTAATAAATAGGTGTTTACTTCGCATCTCTGTCAATCCAATAGATAGCTTCTAGCTATCTATAGTACTTTCTACCGGTGTGCTTATAACCTTCCCTAAAATTTACTTACAACACATTTCTCTAACATGAATTACAACTTAGAGACATCATTTATTAACCCTTCATAAAATTCTAAATAAACCTTAATATGAAGCATGACTAACTTCTTACTATTTCAGCCCCATACCCCAGGACACATCAAGTACTAGCTCTTTCAAGTTTTTATTTAAAATTCTACATTTTAGCTGGGTGCCACATCACTAGTTTCAGAATCACAAACGCCTATCATGGCTTAGCCAACACGCTGCAGACACAAGAAGTGAAACAAAAGTGGTGGGGGAAGATCACAGGGAACAGTTCAGATTCTTCCAAAAGAAATGTCCTGGCTGTTTTTGTTGGAACAAACATTGATACCATGACAGAAGAATCAAAGAGCAAAAAACTGGAGTCTGTTGTAAATCAAAACATTGGTTTTCCTTCTTTTTAGAAACGAAAAACTACAATATGTCATAATATAAATAAATAAAACAGAAAACACAAAGGTAAATTCCAACCCCCATCACTAGGATCTTAAAAAGGGAGCAGCCATCTATTTCTTGGATGCAGCCCAAACTTCTCTTACCTGCAAATTTTCAATATACTTAGAAGTCCTATTTAGTGTATCAGTCTTAGGGAACATGATGTATTATATTTAGGTCTCCTTTTTTTTCCATCCAGTATTTTCAGCTTCAACCCCCCACCTTAATTTTTTTCCATCAAACTGCCTGCTGTTAGTTTAATAAAGTTCAGCTCAGACTTATACTTTTCCTTCACTTTCAGAGCCTCTCTCTTCATTTTCACAGTTCTCCACAAGGTCTTCATTCT
>VXBC01012946.1:14416-62914 GCA_013399945.1 Ploceus nigricollis
CCTCCTCCTCCTCCTCCTCCTCCCCATCATCTCCAAAAGTCTCTTCCTGCATTGAAGTAAAAGTGAAAGACCTGGCAGCAACTTGTGCAGCCAGACCAGATGTGAAGTTAAAATCTGTAGATATGTGGAGCTGGGCCAGCCTATCCTTGATTTTTGAATGTAATGCATCCTTAGAGGGAGGCTGTGAAGCCTCTACTCCATCCACAGCGCTCGGCTTGAGCTCTTCAGCATCCCCTTCACACTGATAATACATTCTTTCTTCAGCCCCTGTCGAAACATCTTTATTTGTAATACTGTCTTTGTTTTTCTCCATCTCAGGATCTTCATACAAATATTCTGTCCTGCTTTTATCAGCAGCATTCACTTCTGGATTAGAGTCTTTTTCTTCAGATTTATCACAACTTTGGCTGCAGTCCTGCTTTTCTGTATCTGAATTCATATGTGATTCCACATTATTTAGTAGCTTCAATGGTTCTACAGGAGACAAGGGTTTCACTGCAGCTTAAAAAGGGGGAAAAAATTAAATGATAACTAAAAGTGAGCTGCTATATATAAATAATTTATTTGCCTGAAAAGATGCAAGATTAGAAGGGTTAAAATTACTTTAAAAAAATCCCAAAACAACAGAAACACAACCCACACCAAAACTTAAAAGTGTTTTCTAATCACAAAGCTGAAGTGAAATGTGACAGCTACTTGTAACTATTCCTTAAAATCTGTGACGTGAAGAGACAGCACAAAATTGATGATGTTTAAAAACCAGCATCAAACATAGAGGATGTATTCAGTGTTAAAGCAAAACCCAAGTAAAACTACTGTAGTGCATACAGATTTAACTGTCTTCTTGTGAACAACAGTTTACCTAATCCACTAAAGACAGCTGGCACATGAAAAAGTCCTTGTAGGCAATATCTGATCTCATAGACCACAACATACAAATACAACACATATCCACACAGTCAGGTCAGATGTCCTCACAAATAAAGTGTGGTTTAATTTAGCCTCTCTTGAAGTTAGTAGCAGCAGCGAGTCCCATTGCCAGCAACGGGATGCTTGCCAGGAAGTCTCTCCTCCCAGTGTTAAGGGTTAGTGTAACTCGGTACAATCATTCCTTGAAGAACAGACGTCTTTCATTTTAAGAAAACGATATAATGTCCATTTCCAAGTAACAGATTCCCTAAACTGCAGCAGCTCCATTATAGTAGCAGCACGAACAAAAATGAGAGCAGCAACAGCAGATTCCCGAGTTGCATTTCCCTTTCTAATTCCATTCTGACTTTACCCCTGCAAGCAGAGATGAAAATAACTCTGGGAAATACACAAACTTTTCATGGGAAGCAAAATTAACGGTATTAGGATTTTTCAACCACATCTTATTTCAGGAATATTAACTTTAGCTAGCTGAAGGCAGACACATCATTATGGTTGTCACATTGATAGCTATTGTCATTAGCACACTGAAAGACTGTGGCATTGAATGTGTATTGTACTGTTTGCTTTAAAACCTTATATATCAAAGGAGCACTGCACCAGACTCGTCTCAGTTGTTTATGGAGTAGTTCTTTCCCTGTCTCGTAAAAAATATGTTGCTACTTATTTCTGCCCATTTGCTTGAAGAGACAGGAATATGCAGAGTAATCTTATCATTTAGGAGCAAAGTTTTTGCCTACTTCCTCCAAAGAATATTTTGAAAAGCAAAATTTCTCAAAAAATAAATAGATACTTGAGATTGGTAGCTGGCCAATTTGTTGAGTTGACAAATTAATAAACAGAGTGAAATTCATCAGTTTTGAGAGCATGGCTTTCCAAATCTGATAAATAGCTATATAACAACTGTTGCATGGACAAGGTGGAGAAGGGGAAACAGCTGGATACAACACAACCACTGACAGAAGGAACTTCTTTGCAGGGGAGAAGTTAGGGAAAGGCTAAAAGTGATTTTGCAGCAGAAGTAAGTTTTACAGTGTTTGACAAATGGAAATGAAGCTACTAAAAACTTAGCAGACCTTTTCAAAAGCACTTCCATGTAGTGGTTCAAGAGGAGGCCAAAGGACCAGAAACGTAAGCGTACCTACACTCCCATAAACTACCTACTACCCAGACTGTAAGAAGTATTACCATGGTACTGGGCCTTGGAAAACTTGCTTTAGTCTAGTGCTCTGCTGATTTTCTTTTCTTCTGGAATCCAACCTATCATCTCCAATTGACTTCATGTTGTGCTCTTAAGACATATCAGCTTGTTTGGAGCTGACTTCTATTGTGGAAACCCTCACCAGCCCCTCCTTAAACGAACCAAAAACCCCTCATGTCCTTGTTAGGACAAGTCAGAATGGCTAGCTGGGTGCCTTCACTAACAGATTAAAGCCTTTGAATATTTCAGGATCTTTTTCCACAATAATCACAAGTTAGGAAAACACAGGATTTCTGGAATTAGATTCTCCTGTAAAAGCAAGATTCAAGGGGACTATGAAGAAGTGGTATCGTGGCCATCCCTTGGCTTGGGCCAATGCAGACAAGAATATGAACCTTTCTGGGTTTCAATCTTCAGGATAAGGCAAGTCAGAAATGTAGAAAGTGCAGATCACATAAATGTCCCTTTAATGACTTGTATATGGATAAATTAAACCATAATTTGCCAGGGTCCATGATATCATATTTACTGACTTGTGTTTCTTTTGAAGAAATATTGAAGGATTTCCTTAAAAACTAGTAGAAGATGTTATATCAGGTATACATATCAGTCTGTCAGATTAGACACACATAGTCTGAGCCAAAAGAAGACAATATTAATTACTTTCTTGAACTGCCCTCATGTTCTCCATGTTTGTACAGGGTGGAAATAATCAGTGATTAGTCCTACGCAGCTGGAGAATATCATACTTTCTTCCCTCCTCACCCTTTCATCTCTAATCCTAAACCACAAAGGCTTTCTGGTGAACAGTTACTGCAAACTACAGGAGTGAGCTGACTCTTTCCAGCTATGGCCACAGATGGCTTGAGGATATGCTGATATGTATTACCTGCTCAGGACAAGTATTACCCGCTTAGGTAAGGAAATGTCCTAGGCAAGTTCTCCTGACAAAAACTCTTTCTGCAAGAGTTTCACTAGGTCTGTGAAGACTTGAACTGGAGGTTGGACCACTTCTTCCTCCAACAGTTAGGAAAGGAAGACTGGAAGAAATTTATGTGAAGAGTTGTGTGGTATCATATCTAACAGAAATACAGAAATCCTACTCCTGAGCAAACTCTGGTGCAATTTGATGTCTCGGGTTTTTAATGCAACTAGAAGAGAAACCAGTACCAATGGTCAAGTAATCTCTTTTACCACAGTTGTAGCTTAATGGATATAAAGAAGAAAATTGCTAAGAACAGATATTTTTGATGGTTTGATGTCAAAAGAGACAGTCTCATAAATAGGTATGGTCTGTTACTTTGTGTTCCTAGTAAATTACTGAAAATTTGCAATCCATGGTCATTTTTCTGGTAGACACTGTCAGAGGCAGAATCCTTAGATATGGTGCCAGACTTGAGGGTTGTTTTGCATAACATAGAACATGGAACTTTTCAGAAAGCTTTTCCTAACCTGTCTTTAAGAGGAAGAAATGAAAATAAGAAAAAGGAAAATACAAACTCCTGCTGATTTTAAAGAGAGTAAATCAAATAGCTCAAGCAGTGAGAGGATTCAAGTTTTAACAGACAAGCTGTCTTGTTGAGGCAAGAGAAATTTTCATATCCTGCTTTCAAGTGCAAGTGGATGGAGCTACCCAGCAGTCCTCAGAGTTAGTAAAGGCTAATTTGAAAGAACTCTTCTTCTTAGGTGGTTTGTGGGGGTTTTTTTTGTGAACATATTCTGTATTCACTCTCTTATGGAAACAAAAGCCAGTTTTATTATTTTATTTCTCTAATATTTCGAAGTCCAGCTCTTCAGTTTAAGCTATATACTTTTGTACATCTGGGATAATTTTTCTGCTGGTTTCTTTAAATTCAGAAAAGTAATTTATTTATGCACCCTGATAAAAATTCGTATTTACTGGAAAGCCATGAAAGAAAGTCAGTTCAATCTGCATGGTTTGTATCTTGACAGCTTTCTTTATGTCTTAATATTTTTGTGCGTTTAATATTTTAGCTCAGTGTTTTGTTTAAAGCCGAATTCTCACTTCCATGAGTTCATTTCAATATATAGTAAAATGATTGCTAAACTAAGACCACACAGCTCTATCAAAGACACTACTACAGCTAAGCACTGTCTGAATTCCAACATAGTCAGAAATTCATGGCAAACAGACACCTATGTTTTTTGAGGAAGGAATTAATTTTCAAAAGAAATGCTTACCATGTTCACTGAATAGTAGCTGTTTCCACTTCTGTCTTTCAATTTCTGAAGCTTTGAATCCCAGTACAGATTTCAATTCTTGTAACACTCTCTTAGATTCCTGTCTCTCTCGCTCTTGCCTCTCTCTTTCTTCTTGGGAGAAGCAGTAAAAATCTTCCTTTCTGTATTCATTATCTGTATCTGAATAATCAACATATGCTTCCAGTTCCTAAAGAAAGAAAGGAAGAAACTCTTGATCTTCACTGTCAGGTGGACTCAATCCTACAATCTGATTCACAATCAAGTGATGTCAACACAAACCAAGCACAGTAATAGGATGGAGCCCTGTTTGAGCAGAGGCAATGGACCTGACACTGTTCTTGGTGGTATCTGTATGATTCTGGAGCAAGTCCACTCATTAACGAGATTTACCTTCATACACAAATAGGATCAAGTGATATACCTTGAAAATGGGAGACCATTTCTCCGTAATTACAGGTGGAAATAAGCAATGCTGATGTGGGTTTATTTTTTTTTAATTTACACTGTAACCAATTCTTGGTGGTCATGCATCTTGCTAATTTAACTTACATAAATCCTTATTAAGAGGATATAGAGAATAGCAAACTTCTCTTCCAATTTTAAATATATTGGATTACAAGCATAAAAAAACAGAGCAGCATTTATGTTATAACAAATTTTCAATAAAGTAATTAGTCCCAGCTTTTTGATATGGAAAAACAGCTAGAGAGAATACATGTGGGGGAGAAGCAAGGGAGGGACAGAGCACAGCATGGGTGTTCACTGTGCTTTCAGAATGCATCTGCCACTCAGTTCTGGGATGGAGGAGGCCCACCTCTCTTTAAGACCCAGGAGTTCCTCAAATAACAAAAAATTGTTCAGTGTTACAGTAAAAAGATATCCAAAAATGCAGATACTAAGCAAACTGAAGGCAGGATGATTTGTGCTTGAATTGTCACTTTTGCAGCTGTGTCTGTTTATCCAGCAAAAGTAGGACTATTTAATATACTACATTTTAGCAATTCTCACTTTTTATTACTCTGACTTGTGTTGCTGCTCTCCTTTGGTCACTCATTTCTAATGCTAATAAAAATGAATATTAGTGCTCTTTTTTCCAGGATGGGGAATACTTCCCCATGGAACAGCAAAAGGAATGTACACAATTTTTTTGACAAGTCCAATTTTGAAGTGGTATCGGCCACTTACTTATCTGTCTCAGCAAGACAACAAGGTCACTGCACAAGCAACTGAAAAAAATAATGGATACAGCAAATAATCCCCAATTATTATTTTAAATGTATTTTAAATGATCCTTTTTTTTTTTACCTGCTCTTCAGGGATTGGATCTTTGTTTTCTATGTATATGGCAGGCTGTGTTAAAGGTACTGTAGTATGCTGTAGGTTGTCACAGGAAACTTCAATTTTGCCTTTAGGGGAAAAAAGAAAAGGGATTTAAAAGAAATAAAATTTGAGTATTGAATGATGTTTCTGACTCACTCGGGCAGGGTCCAGGTACTTTCATAAGCAAGATTTGCATACATGAATAAAACAGTGAGAAGGCTGGTTAGGTTACACTGAAACACTGTTAGCACTTAAGTAACTTGGCTGTTTTCATAGAAGCTGGGTCCAATGGAACTTGTGCTAAACACTTCAACTAACAAATCTCAGAAATTTTATAGACTTTGAAAACCTGCAGATGGCAAGTAAAATCAGTAAAACCAGAGAAGAGACTTTGTTCGGAAGTTTTAAAAAAACTATAGGTAAAACAGCTTCAAATGACTGGAAAATATTGGAAGAAATAATCAAGGAAAGTTTACAGGGAGGTATCTGCAAGGTAGCAAGGAGACAAATAACAGCCAGTGTGGATTTGTTGAAAATAGAAGATGTTAATTTTGCAATGCAGTAACAGGTCTCGCGTATAGAAAGAACCAAAGACATCCTGCATTTTGTTTTCAGTAGGACTTTTGTCATGATGTCATGACATCTTTATAAGGAAAATGCAAAGGCCAGGAAAAGTTGCTATTATAGGTGCACAGAACAGCCTCTTGGATCATCACAGCATGATTACCATTTTCAGATTGGAATACATTGAGTGAGGCTTTGTCTCAAGTCCACTACTCTCCAGTATTGCCAAAGGGTGAAAGAGAGGTGTTGCATCTCATTAAATCTGCTGATTTGGGGATAATCTGCAAGAACACTGAAGGGCAGCACTAGAATAAAAAAAATATTGGAAAATCAGAGATACAACCCAGGTAGAAATGGATTTCAGACCCAGCAGTTTGGTAACAGTGGCTGCAAATTTTTGTGCTTTAGAATAGCTAAGTGCACAAATGCATCACAGTTGTGCTGACTGGGGAGCACCACTGAGATAGAGGTGAGGAGCCTCACCATCAACTCTACCCCACTGCAAGCAAAAAGCCAAACTACAAACTAGTACATACAAGCAACAGCACTGACTGTTAGACACACGAAATAACATTTCTACTTGGGTACTGATTGGGCTGTGGATGGAACATACTGCCCAGTCTGGCACTCCTTCATTCAGTAACACAGTGGGCCAACTGGAGGGAATATAGAGGAAAACATTGGAAATTATAAAGAGGACTAAATAAAGTATAGTCATCAGGGAAGAGCTGAAGCATAGGGAGTCATGTAGAGAAGACAGAAAGAAGCATAATAATCATCTTTGAGAAAGTAAGAGCCATCAAGAGGAAATGGACTTCCATTGTGGGTGGATCAGAAGTACTGCTTTTAAATTGCAGCAAGAGGTACTTCTATTCAATAATAACATTCTACTGGTAATGGAATTAAGTGCTGGAATAGATGCCTGGAAATACTGTAAAATGTCTCTAAAGAGAGTTTTTTAGGAAGAGGTAAACAACATTTACTCACAAATACTAATTTACCCTTGAGAAGGGAAATGGGTTAAATGACCTTGCCAAGCCCCACCTAACCCTATTTTCCATTTCTAATCTATACACTGAACACTTAGGGATGGTGAGATTGCAGCAGAGTACCATGGCCTTGCTCTTACAAATAGCTAAAATGTTGCGTACATTTGCAAAGATGGTTTAAAAGGAAAAAGGATGGAATTTAAACAGTTTGAGGGCCATTGTTTCAAAGATCATTAATACAATGTTGTAACTAGCCATAAAGGGTACTGCATTCTGTAATATTAGCCGTAGATTATTACATGCTTATATTGTTGAAGCTTTAAGTGATAAATTTTATTAGTGACGAAAAAATGTGACAGAAAAAAGAAAAGAAGCTGAAAGTTCTAGGAAATGAACAAAGATGTATATGTATGTGGATGAATGATAGATAGGCCCATCATTGCCCAAGGAATTTAAATAGAGGTGAATTCCTTTAAATGTGCTAAAGTCTCACTTGCTCTGAGGCTCTGCTCTGTACCTGACAGGATCAGTGAGTAAGTAAAGGCACTGATTCTAGAAATACACCAAATCATGTAAAGGAAGAAGCCAAACTGCATTCCCTGAAGGAACTATATGCTAAAATATAAGATAAATGCTGGTGTCACCACCAACGACAGGCTGACAGGAGGGTGTGAGTGTTCAATCTATTACTCTGAAAGGCTTTGCTTTGGCTGTTTAATGTACCTGTAATAAACCAGCTCTGACATATAATGATTCAGGGCAAGAAGCGTTTAGTGCTTGTTGAAGGGGACTCACCTTTTTATACAGATGCTGTACTGGCTGAACTAGTTAGTTGAACTAAACATCTATTGCAGCAAAAGTGCTCAGCATCCACTTAGACAAAATGCTCTAAGCCCATGAGGTTCTTGAAACAGCTGTTGTCAAAAGATTGATTTAGTTTTGGATAGTAATGCATAAATGTAAAAGCTGTGCTGAACTGTTATATTAATTCAATAGGAAGGTATCTTCTCCCAAAGAGTTTTCAGAAAGTATTGAAAAAAAAAAGAGAATTTATTGAAGCAATTTACATAACATGACTGACAGACCAGCTATTAAAATTTGTAGGAAGATAGCAAAAGAATTGAACTTGATTTCATGTTCAGCTTGACAAGGTCAACTCACAGAAGCTGGATGGCTTAGAAATATATCAGGAAAGTCAAATGTTGTCAGATAAAAATAGTTTCCAATGACCAAAATTAAATTTAAAGTAGCTCCTGTGGATTAGTTCAGCAAACTTGTTGCAAAATAGAGGTTCAATCCCAGCATATTTCCAGGAAAGCCAGTGGGTAAAAGTGAAGGATTATTTTATTTTTTATTTCCCACGCAATCCCTTCCTTCTAGATCACACACGAGGTTATTTTTGTACTGAACTTTAAAAGGAAGCAAGTTATAACAAAAAGGCCTGCTGTGAAATTTATACACAAAGTAAAAATAAAACTAAAATAACTAAAAATACTATGGTGTGTAGCCTAGAAAGAACTCTTAAAGAAAGGGGAAAAAAGATCAGTG
This sequence comes from Ploceus nigricollis, assembly GCA_013399945.1. Lineage (NCBI taxonomy): Eukaryota > Metazoa > Chordata > Aves > Passeriformes > Ploceidae > Ploceus > Ploceus nigricollis. The sequence continues at coordinate 23,192 of VXBC01012946.1, forward strand.
GAACTGCAGGTTGTGGAGGTCATCAACAAAACACAACAGGTCAGCACATGCAAGTGTATCAGGCTACATCTAACATCCTCACAGGCTGTTTTACACAGCACCGAGGGGAAGCTGTAAGACTGCACTATCAGGCAAAGTACAGGAGTTTGTTTATACCATGTCTGGACCTGCACGGAACCTGCAAGAAGCCTCCCAGTGCTCCCAGTTGTGATGTAAGCATGAACAAAGTTGGCCTGCCGGCCTCTAGGCCCACAGCAATATTTATCCATCTACTGGATATTCCACTCATACATCATTAAGAGCATAGTGCACTTCAGATTTGGATTTCTGCAGGTAACTTGCTGATACCCCAAGTTCCCCCCTGCCAGTTTTCCTAGTGCAGTCTCCATTACCAGCATTTTTCAGATGCTGGGCTGTGCCTTCCTAGGACAGTAAAAATGCTCCTGGAAAAAAGAAAGATTAGAAATTACAGGTTCAATTCCATGTTAGGAGAGCCTAAGTTCACTTCAGTTATTTAAGCTGGCTATGCCTCACAAGAACAGCATGAGCAGTACAGATCCCTAATGAGAGGGACAACAAACAAAACACTGGGATATGCTGCTCACTAAGACAAAGATTAGCTCACTCTTTTTGAGAGAGGAGGTAAATGGGTATTATATGCTCAACACGTCCTCCATGATTTGAAATGCTCCAGGAAATGTGATTGTCAAAAAAGTTTCATGACAATATCATTATCATTTCAATTAATGGCATCATTTTAATGCAGTAAATAAATGAAGATCTTGAGGGTGATTCATTAAAATCCTACCACTTCACAGGTGATCCATCAATCAAAGGCAAAAAGCCATGATCAGTCTACACCTGAAAATGTAACCATCTGAATCCACAGGTCTAACAGACTGAGTTGACATGTTTGCATTTTTTGCTGAAACAAAAGCTTCAAGGCCATCACGATGAAGAAGTCTGATATAAGGACACAGTTTTTCAAAGTGTATGGTTTTAAGACCTTCTTCAGCTAAAATCCTGATACACAGGCCAAACACTGTCATTGATTTATTTGACCATTTCATCCCTGAAGTGTATCCCATTAGCTGCTAAATTAATCTCTCACATTTACCTTTTTTATTCGGGTTTCTTCCACTCATTTTTTCCACCTGAGAAATGGCTTCTTCCCAGCAGCTGTTGCTTGCCTGGATATGAGGCTGAATAAACTTTAGTTTTTGTTCCAGAACCTGATGGGCTTCTGTTGTCAACTCAGGTGTCTCCTTAGTGCTAACAAGCTTTTCAAGCTCATCCTCAAGAATTATTACTCTAGTAATGAGGAGACAAACAGCAGTAAGTAATAATAAATATTTGGCTTCACCATTCTTTCAATTATTTAATGTAATATACTGTTATTTTCTTCAAGTTTTAAGAACCCAACTCAGTCAATTCTGCAAAGATGCCCCAAAATTTTAAAATTAAAATATTTTTTCTACATCAAGATACATTGCTTACCTGGATTTGTTATAGTAATTCTTATATGTAAGACTGAAGGAGTAGGACAGTCTCAACTGTTTCACCAAGGCAGTGACAAATCTTTAAGGATACTTACTAGGTAGTTGCTATGAGCTGAATGTTCTTCTAAAGCATTTGATATGTGGCAAAATCAATGGAAGATAATTGTGTTTTCATATTTTTTATAAGGGAGTGACAAAAGCAAGGCAAAATCTTAGTGCACTGTTTATCTTCAAGTTTTCACCAGAGACTCAAAAAATACCCAGGAAAAATATCAGATTTCATAGTAAACCAAGGATCTTTGAGCCCATACTGTGTAAAGATGTGGCTATGACTGCAAAGACTTTTTTGCTTTTAGCTGGGGATACAAGCTGACAACCCAAAGAACTTGAAGTCCAAAGCCTTCTGCATACTCTGTTAATTCATGTGTAAACTTACTCATTGAGCAGGGCCTTGAGATGCAGCTGCAAGCTGCGTACCGCTGTCTGGAGACTGTTCAGCTCTCTGGACTGCTGCTTGCTCCTGGCTGGCCACTGCAAGCCCGACTGGTGCTGGGTTTCGAAGTAGCGGTAGAACTCGTAGCTCCTCTTGAGCTCCGCCAAGCAGGCCGCGTGGGTGTGAGGTAGGCCCTGGGTCACATCGCGCAGGATGTGGTGAGGCAGCCGCTCCGGGGACACCGAGGGCTCGGGGGACGCATTGGCTGGGGACAGCAGCAGCGCCAGCCTCCTGAAAAATTCTGAACTCTGCCCTACCCAGAGCTGAAAGAGGACCTGCAAAACAGAGCAGGGTTAGCTCTGTGCACCTGGGAAGGCAGTCAGCTTCCAAAGTAAATGTACAGATACACCATGGGAAAACATTCCTTGGCCAGCAACAGGAACTTTGAAAAACTGCAACAATCTGCTGACTGTTTTTGAAGGGTATTCCAGAGCACGTGCGGTTCAGATCTTGTGAACCCTAGGTGACTGTTAATTCCTTGATGAAGGATATTAAATGCAATTATGCTCATAAAGTTGTCAGAGTCCAAAACCTCATATTCCCGTTGGCCAGTTTCATTATTTGCTATAATCTCCACATACCCTACAGCTCGTAAAGAGCTGCCAAAATTCCAGTGGCAGCAAAGACATTTTTCCCTTTATAAGGCCAAGCTGTCATTTCTACAATCTAATAACTACTGCATTGCCCCACACCCAACCTTGAAACATGAACCTAATTGCACTGTACTTTGACAAAAAGATATTCTACATCTGAAGAAAGTTGAGCTGCTAACTTATTTCTTTTTTCAGCCAAAGTAAGAAATTCCACCAATACTACTAAGGAAGGAAAGGCTTTTAAGAAATTGATTGATTCACAATGTTATATATGGTACTAAAGAGGCCAGTCCATCTGGGAGCAAGGCAGTCCAAAATTTCAATTTCTTGAGAACTTCCGCTTCCAATGAAATGAAAAGAACTGTTTTCTTAGTTTAGAGAAGTTTGCTCAGTAGACCATGACAGTACAGCAGCACCTTTTATGTCTAAAATTAAAAGGAAAGGTTATGATACTTTTTTCTGCAATAATGGCCCTTATTAAAAGGGATCAGCTGTAGGTGATTATGAGGTGCAGACTGAAACTTGTTTGCAAGCATTCCAGACCAAGGAAGACAAAACATTTACTCATCACGTCAAAAATACTTGGATGCAAACTGAGAAAGTATTCCAAAAGAAAAAAGAAATCTCAATTTACAAAAGATGCTAATGAGAAAAAAGAATACATGAATGACGTGAAATTAATTTGGGGTACACATGCAAGACTGATTTGGCCGGGTGCAAAAATACAAATCAAACAAATGGGCAGCAATCACTCAAGTGTCCCTAAACGTGTGGTGCCCTGAATAAAAAATCAAAAGCTCATGCTGTAATAAGCACAAAGGAAGACCAATCCCTTCCACCAGACATAAATCACAGGCAGTAAAAAAGCACACAGAAATAGTGGACTTCAAGAACTGATAATAATAATAATCAAAAACCTACCTGAAAAAAGGCACAACGACAAGAGAAAAGGAAATTCCAGATGTCTTTATGGTTGCAAGCAGCTTGCTCTGCCAATAACTACTGATGATCTTTGCTGACACAAAATATCCACCTGGCTCTCCTCAGCTTTAACTGGGATTTTTTTCTTAAGTGAAAATTTTTCACTCTTTAAATTGCTTTACTTCAAGGACAAGGTAGCAAAAAGACACATGCTACATTTGTCATATGGCTTAGCATGACCTGCATTTTAATATGAAGACAAATTCTCTCAAAGTGAAAAAAAAAACCCTGAGGTCTGCACATACATCCAAGGCTCACCACACAAGTATGTCCCAAGGTTATCAAAGTATGTTATACCTACACAGGAATTTGCTTAGGACTGATTTATGTTAATTTAGCTTGGTTCAGCTACACCACACTCAGCCTACATTGCTGGCTGTTATGAGCTACCATAAATTGAGATTTACTAGTTGTTGCGAGCTTAACTGTATCCAGAAAGCATCCTCACCATTTAACTAAAACAGAGTTCAGTTAAATTACTGCAAGTTGCAGGTAAACAAAGGCTTAGCTTACAAGCTTGGGCACCTCTGACTGGCTTCTTATGCTTAAAAAGAAGTGGGCAAATTAGCAGGCTTACATGGTTGCAATTAGAACTTCAGCTAATGAAATACAAGGAAAAAAATTCCCAAAAGCTGCTATTTATTGGAGCTCTTAGCTTAAAGCTAATTAGACAAAGCCTCAAAGCTTAGTAATCATTATTACTGGTAGCATTTACTGTCAGAACAAAAGAAGTCAAGGTCTATAAATTAAGAGAAAAAAATGCAACAAAAGCCAAGCCCAGCGAAACACAGAAGTCATATAATAATGGAATTTTCCATTAAAAAGACACTGCTAAAGGGGAACTGCCCTGGCAGAGGGTCATTAGAGTATAGAAGGCTTGCATTCAAATTAGATCTTCCTTCCAATTGACTCATGCAAATAAAAAAAACCTAACATCTCAAAACAAAATAGATAAAAAGGCCATTATATGGTTGTCACTCTGTTCAGTTAAAAGTTTTTCAAAGATCAAAGAACCACACTGGCTCACGGCAGCAGGGGTCCAAGCTTATGATTTCTGCTCTTCAGTGTGTCTAAATGCAGCTACTCCCTTTGGCATTTACAACTAATTTGTGATTTTTGATGTCTCTCTTTTTATTCACATCAAGTGATTAGATTAAAAAAAAGAATTAAGTAAATCCAGAAATTATTTTATTCAGCTGGGATCAGGTGAAATCAGAGAGCAAAAAATCATGTTTAAGGGGACTGATCAAGCTGATTATAGAACACTGACTTGAACTTCTATGATTTGCCAAAAAATATCCCGGTGTTGTATTGAGTAACTTCTCTTTGTTTATATGCACAAAGAAATCAGGTGAATGTTGATAAATGTAGAAACACATGATAAGAGCCTAACTGATTACACCTTACCCTCAATGCAGTGTATTGCTACAGGCTAGGATGTACAAGCCACAGGACTTCATGACAACAGAAAGATTTCCACCAGGAGCCTGCATGGATGCATTAAGCCCTTCTAGGAGGGCTTACCTTGAGTGCAGGCAAGCTGAAGCCATCAGTCAGATTGTGTGCCTCCTCTTCAGAGACCTGCTCTTCACTCAGTCCCAGACCCAGCTCCTTAAAGGGGACCACACAGATGTAGCTGGTCACGTTGTCACTCTCCGAGTTCAGGGGGTAAGTTTAGCTGGAGTTAAGGTGGTAAACAAAGCCACTTTTGCATTAAACACACACAAAAGGAAAGAAATACTTAATGAGGTTTCTTATTCCAGGCAATTTTTATGAAATCACATACTTTAATCCCAAATCCACCTGAATCCTGTTTTGCAATCCTTATTTGAAGTACAAGTTTTAAAGGCTCTTAGAAGGATGAGAGATAAGACACTGACAAAACACCTATGTCAAAATACAAACACATAAAAAGAAACGAAGTAGATTGATGAAAAATCCCTGCATCCCTTTTGAATGAGTGAAACAGCTTACTTTTAAATATTGAGTTTCCAAGAGATAGTTCATGTCAATCTTAAACCAGAAATTGACAGAGGAAAGACAACAGTTGTGCAATTTTAAGTTTTAAAGGTAGCCTGTGTTATAGACTAAACTCAAGATGTGAATTCGCTGAGAGGTCTGTCTGTGGATGGACTGCTCAGAGGTCTTTACAGTAGAAGGTCTTTGACATTTCAGAGAGCTCTGTGAAGAACACGAGCTCTCTGACTGTGTCATATCATTAACTTTATTGATTTTACCACTGTAAAGACATTATGATCTTGGCAGGATGAATGACACTCTGGTATCTATCAACATCATTCAGCACTTTTTAAATCTCAATACGAAAATGCACATTTCTAGTCCTTAAAAATGCTTAAAAAGTAGGAAGCGAGCCCGATATAACTGATACCAGAAAACAGAAAAAATAATTCATAGACTAGGTAGCATTTATTTTAAAATAGCACTAATTTTAGTATAACCTCAGGCTGGGGAGGAACAGTTCAAGATTTTTGCATGTTTTCTGATAGTTACCCAGTCACAAAATAGTAAAATTCATTTTAAAACAGAAACGTAAACTTGTGGCCATAAGTACAAAATCACATCTGTTCCACAGAAATATATACCTATTTGTAAAGCATTAATGAAAATATGGTCTTAACTTAAAATATGTTTTTTTTAATTTATAGTTTGATCTAGAAACTGAATGGTCTCATCTCTTGCACATAAAGCCAATTAGAAGCACTTGTCTCTTGTCCAACTAATGTGTTTTCTGGGGGAAGCTACAACTTCCATCTGCTTTCACACCCAAATTTTCCAAGTGCTAAATTCTCATAGGATTGAACTTGCAAAACTGATTTGCTCAAGAGATATTTACCAGTTAAGTAGAAGAACACTGCAGGAAAAAGTAATATTCTGTGTCCCAGGAAACAGTAAAGTGATGTGTCCAGGATCTAAAAAATCACATTTCTCCCTCTTTTATTCCTAATGTCTGGAAAGGAAGAAGCCTATTAAGTGTTCGAACAAAACCCTGCAATGTAAATTAATTAGGATCAGAATATTACTGTTGTCACCAGCAGCTGCCTCACATAAATGGTGTCTACTCTAAATTAACCTGACAGCATGCCCAGCAGAGGGAGCACATAGGATGAGGATGATAACTCCGTCAGAAATTGAAAAGACAGGTCAAAACCCTTCAGCACCACTAATCTTAGAAACTACTTGTACTCCTTGTTAGCCTTTTCCTGCAACATGGCATTTCCAACAGTATGAATCCCACAAAAAGCAGTTTGGACACACATGGATTCCTAAGCCATGCTAAAAATAAATTCCAGACAACATCTCAAATGTGAGGTTTGACCATGGAGCCACTTACCCATGCTGTGTCTCAGACAGGGATTCCCAGTGGCCTCCTGCACCTCCTGCCTTGCCCTCCTCTATTGCAGCCTTTCCACTCCCATTTCTATCTGACAGATGAAAGCAGAGAACTGATCCCATGCCCCCATTAGCTTCCTAAGGATCAAACACTTAGAAAGTTTAAACACATACACACCATTATACACAGGAACACACTTCCTTCATGCACTTTGATCTCAAAGTATTTTTAGCCCTACTGACTTCTGTTAAAGCCAAAATACTAAAGCCTATCTCAGATTAGTTAAATTTTTCTATGTCTCTGTGAAAATATTTCATTCATCTGTTTAACTTACATGCCTTATTAGCTTGAAAGAAGAGATGGCAATGCTACTTAATAATGAACTGTCAAGTCCAGAATAAAATACCTGTACAGTGAATGTCTAACCTCTATCAGGTTAGGCACTCTTATTTACCTATAGAAAAACAAGAATGCTAATGTATCCCTGTATGTAACAATTTAACACTCATACTTTAGTCTTCAAAAGCACATTCCCATCTGAAGACCTAACTGGAGGGCCTCATTGGATCCCTGGGAAATCCAAGCTGCTCTTCTACAAATTCTCACCTGCTCCCCAGGGGTGAGCTAAGCATGTGATGAACTGGCTGGTCAAGGAAGAAACACTGCACTGAAAAATGCCCAAGTGTCTATACTCAGATATTTCAGCGTGGCAATTTAGGCTTTTATAATCTCAAGAGGGTACTACTTTTTGTTTAGCTTACTTGTTTTCTTGTATGAACTTTCCTTCTCCCTAGTTAAAGTATGTGTTTTTCTAACAGTTCACGATGCAATAACTTAACCTTTACAGAGGAGAAGGAGCAAGTTTTTACTAGATTTACTACAGGAAATTTGCAAATGTCCCTGTGCTCAGTGCATCTCAAAGACACAGAATGCATTTTGTATGCATTCCATTCTAATAGGGTAAGATATCACTCAGTTTAAAATACTACTATCCAATGTCTAGTTTTATCACTAATGAAAAAATAACACTATTTATGCCTTGACAGCAAAGAACATCACCTCACAACAAAATCCAAGCTTTTTAAGTTTACGTGGTCCAATGCCCAAGTCCTACCTATCAAAATAGTTCAAGAGAAGTGGAGTATCAGACCATTCTGCATCAGCTGAGGATGAGATTATTAACATCAGCCAGAAACATAAACTACAAGATTTCCTCCATCCAGCTTGTATACAATTACATTAGATTCCCATGATGCAGAACCCACAAGGCTCTTAAGAATAAACGTGTTAAGCAGCTAGCATGTCAAGGGAAGCACTGCCTGAGTTACCACACAATTCAATGAAGGACAGTGCAGAGAGCTTTTGAACTGGTCTGCATGACATCCTGTAAATACTTAACCCAAAGTGCCTAATTTCTAGTTTAGGCTTTCAGCCATTGCATCCTGCTATAACCTTAGATTCTGAATTAAAAGAGAAATAGTCTTTTCCATGGCATTTTGTTCTGTGATTTTGAGCAATGCACTCTTGCTGACACGAACAAATCAGAGCAAGAATGGTGTGAGAAAATGCTGAGTTGTTTCTGCTAGCACCCAACTGTCTCTCCACACAAAATGTAAGCAATATGACTTTCTATCTCATTAAATCACTGGTCTACCAAGTTTGACACAACTGCCTGGTATACGGCTAAAATATGACTGCATACTTTCCCTTCTACATGGGAACAAATTTTAATTAGGGCAAAATTATTTAACTGTACTCACTGAAGGCAGCTATCTAACTAAAAGAGGGTACACTAACCACACGCAAATATTGCTGAACTTCTAGTTCTACTGAATAGAAGTGAGAATGATAACATATCAAGTTTATGCAATTTGTATCACCATGAATAAAGCTGTGACCTAAAATTTTTAATTCTCTGTCATGAGTTCATCAGACTGATCTCCTTCTAACATACTTGAGATACACATTTACAGAAAAGTTTAATTTGCTGCAGTAAATTTGGTAGGAGAAAACCAACTTACCTTTGAACACAGGGATGTTGAGTGAAAGGCCATATTGTTCAGAGAAGAGCAAGGGATATTTTGGGCTAAGAGGAATTATAAAACAAAATCTTGAAGAGCTCTGAAACACATCATCAGCACTTACACCAAAAGCATGGGTGTCAATAATGATACCATTTTTTCAGTGCACTGAATTTCATCACACAGCACAGTACACAAAAAGGCAAATTTAAAGCAAGTTCCAAACTAAACACAAGCCCCAATTTACCAAGCTACCTTTTCTTTCCCTTGTTTAGATACATAATTAGATACTGTATGTTTCTAGACATCCTGACTCTCAACATTGGCACAAATGCAAGTAGGCAACATGGACTACCTGAACTGGTGGGTTTTTACAGAAAGGATATTTTTTCAGCATGTACAGAGTAGCCAGTCTTGCAGCTCGGAAGTTGGCTCTGACGGATCGATACACGGCTTTCCGAAGGCCAATCAGGTGCTGACTAGGATGCTGTCCAGCTTTATTAAATGGGCAAGCGGCACTGACCCTGTCAAGCAAACTTGAAAAGTAAAATGTGATACAACTGTACAGATGTCCTAAAGTATTTTTAAAGAACAGTACATCAGTTTTCCTATTTCATTATTTAGAAAGCTTTTTCAAATCACTCAGTAACTATGAGACTAAACCCTGATCATATCAATAATATATTTAATCAAAATTTCAGACAGCAGACAGGATTCCTCAGTAAATGGCCTTAATCTATTCTCATCTGAGCTGTGGCAAAACTCCTGAGCACATTTATTTTCTCTAAAATTTTCCAAAATGATACAGTAATGGCAGACATGCAATAACATTATCTCAATCAGGATACAAAACTATTACAAGCCTACTGTCAGCTTTGGAAGTTTTAATAAACATGTGTTTAATATATACCTCTTTACATCCAAATTTATTTTTTCAATAATTTGTGCAGAAAAAAGATGCCAACACATAGCTTTCCATACAAAACACTATATTATTTTAACCTTCCTGATGCAGAAAGTTTTCTAGGTGAAGAAAAATATTATTTTGAGAGGTGACATAGATTTTATCATCATGCAATAAATGGCAGCTGTGTTTGTGAGTTTTGACAGGTAAACACATGACATGTATACACCACACAAGCATATTGGAAAATACATTTGGTGTCTGGCTATTCAGGTGAATATACCATTTAAAAGAAACTATGCCATTTGCCTATTAGAATATAACTCAGATTGGCTGTAGCCCTGTAAGAAATCACCTCCTCTGGAAATAAAATGAATTGTGAACTGGGTGAACATTGAACAGGTCTGTGGAACTTTAAGCTCCAGCTGTATCTTTTCATGTACAATCTGATGTCAAACCTGTGACTGAGACTCTGGTAACAGCCTAGGTGCACTCTACTTGCTGGGACTGTTTTTACTAGAATCAACTCAGCAATGAACACGGTCTGGACAACAGGACAATCAGGTTGTGATTAATTGTTTGGGGACTGGAAGCCTGCTTCTGCTCTCACCTTTCCCAGGGCAGAGTGAAGAGGTGATTTCATGTACAGTCACTTAAAAGGGAAAAGCATATAGGGTACCAGGTAAGGTACTGAGGTGGGTTGCTGCATTGGTAACTACTTCTGTAGTCCATCTGACTAGAAAGCTGACCAACTCATCAGCAAACTGACACTGCCAGGAAAATATCAGTCCTACTCCATGTGTTTAGCTGGATCATGCTGCACATTGACTGGGAGGGGAAATAGCTTGTGGCCTTCACTATCAAATACGAAAATCAGAGCAGCCCACACAGTGAGCAAGGCTGGAACCATATGTTGTTGGTGCTAACCAATGTTTAGCACCATTAACACAAGCAGATTCATGCCAAATATTGCCATATATTGAATATGCTAGCTGAAATACAATATAAAATATATGCATACCATTTTAAATTATGTGTTATTAAAATGGTTTATATAACATCTCATAAACTACTTTAAAATCTGAAAAAAATAAATAACAAACTGTGTTCATTTCTATTTCTAAATGTAAATTTAAAATGCTAGCCTTGCTGTATCTCTCATTAGGGAACAAAGCATGTAATGCAGTACATGCCAATCTCTAACCTTTCCCTAGCTTTTGGAAGTAACAACTGGAAGTGTTTATATATAAACTCTCACATCAGTTTGTAGACCCAAGCCCATGTGAATTCTCAGAAAAAAGCTCAAAGAAAAGGAGCAAAATTCTTCTACCATAAAAAAGAGACAGAGATCTATGTTCTACTACAGTGATGCAGAGTTTTCCAACTCCTATAGAGAACAAATATAGCGTAATTCATGCACAGCACGTACTGCCAGTATTCAGCAAAACAATCTGCTTTCCTTCTGGAATGGATTGTTTCAGTGCTTTTTATAAAAAAATTCTTCCTTATTTGACTAATTTAAATTAGTAGAATCTATTATATGTCTTTCTGTTAGGCATGTCATATCCCTAAATTCCTAGTGTTTAATTTATCTTCACAGATCACAGAATAATTTGGGTTGGAAGGGAACGTGAAGATCCTCTAATTCCAAAACCCCTGCCACCAGGCTCCTCAAAGCCCCATACAGCCTGGCCCTGAACACTTCCAGGGATGGGTAAGTCACCATTTCTCTGAACAATCTGTTCCTGTGTCCCACCATCCTCACAGTCAAGAATTTTTGTCCTAATATCTAATCTAAACCTGCCCTATTTCAGTTTAAGGCCATTCCCCCTTGCCCTGTCAGCACACACCCTTGTAAAAAGTCTCTCTCTTATCATCTATGTATTTTAACTGGACTTACATGTTATCAAAATGTTATCAGCTTTGCATATCAGCCACAAGTAGCAAGAAGCAAAGAAAGGGTGAATGTCCCCTTTCCTACAGCTCCAAACCTATTTTACTGTATAGAACAACAACATATTTCCACATTAGTTTTACAAGCCAGATCTTAAATTGGCTTTCAACTTTTAACAAGTTTATATAAACACATTAATAAAAATCTATTACTGCACTTCACCATGAAAGCAGTTCTCTAAAGATGCTAATATACATCCATATGTATTATAAGTTCACAGAGCTTAATTCAAGTTTAAAATACAGTAAAAAGGGAGCATTTCGGAAAAGAAGTTAATTATTTTCGTGACAAGCAAGGGAATAAACATTTGCTGCTTACCGCTGCAGCCTTTCATTACATATTCTTTCAGTTCTTGTTTTATGATGTGCAAGACAATGGGCATACTTTCATTACCCTCCAGAAATTCCAGGCTGCAACCTGTGATCAGGCTTCATTTGGCTAATTGCAAATGAAGCAATTAGACAGAAATACTGCCCTTCTGCCTCAGTAGAGCACTGCCCTACCTTTGCTACACAATTTCTGTAATCCAAGCCACACAGCTGAGGTCTCGGCTATCTCTGCATCACAGAGCTGGTACCATGCAGACACACCTGAGATTCCAACAGAGCGTTAAACACTTCCAAAGGCCATGCTGGAATCAGAATATCAAGTTGTCTTTGAGAGCAGCTAATGTTAAACAAGCCTGACAGGATTACAGAATCACAGAATAGTTAAGATTGGAAGGGACCACTGGAGGCCATCTAATCCAAGCTCCCTACTCAAGTTCTTAGTTCCTGATCTAATTCCTGTTCTAGTTCCTGTGGCTGCAGTCAGTTTTACTGGGAGGGGAATGAAAGCAAAAGGATGTTTGACTATTTGAGTATAGCAGTCACTACCACACAGTAATAAACCACTTAACCTATAGAGAACTGACCAAAACCTCATCAGTAATAATCTACCATTTACAGAGACAGTCCAGTATCAATTAATAAGGGGCAAATAAATAAGGGTAGAATAAAGCAAAGCCATAGATATTTCAATGGATGCATAAATTAGACTATGAGAACAGCAATAGATGGTGTCATGGGGAGGAAAACCAGCAGTGGAGCATGAGGAACTTCAGGCCAAAGCTGCAGACCTGAACTTGCCCTGTCAGAGTTCAGCTAAGTACAATCAGTCAAAGCCTGGACTTGGTACTATTTAAATAACAGCTTCAGTGCCTTTCCATTCACAATATGGTCAATGCACAGGCCAAACTGTGCTGAATTAGCAGTACCTTAAAACAGCTGCACACGTAACACTGACCAGGATGCTGTACCTCATTGAAATCTCATTCCTTCAAGGATGTAAAATAACACAAGGATACTCTTGTAACTTTTAAAGTGCAGCCATTTCTATTGCCATGAGATTCCTTCTGAAAAAGCACTGAGATTTTGCTAACCTTACTACAGGAGAACATAGTAAACTTTGTTCTGCTGAGGTTTACTGTAGAAAATTCTAGGGAAAAAAAGGGAGAACTAGCATTTTGGATCATACTCAAAGAGGTACCCAAAGCAAAGAATTTCACACTGCCCTGTGCAGCAGCATCTCTTGCATATGTGGATGCAGAAAAGGACACTCTGGAGTTAGAAGTTCCTCTAGGCTAAACCAACACAAAACTTGTACAGCACTGACTTTATACTGTACAGTTGTTCCAGTGAGGATGCTGGCACAGTCAAACTTCTCCCACTCCATCCATATACCAAAGTTTTTTGAAAAGCTTGCCAAAGTTTCAAGTAAAGAAGCTATTAGATCAAGTATCAGCTTAAAGACCAGTCTGGTTTTTGTTAATCTGTTATCTAAGATATGTAGTAAAAGAACAAGGCAGCAGCAATTTAGACATTGACCACAAGTTCGTTTGCTTAAACTTAGGCAAAAATCCAAATGTTTTTCTCATCTGTAATTTCGACAAGCCTGAACAATAACTTCTTTTAAGAACCCATTTGCAAAGATAAGACTGCCTATTGCTCAAGTATATGCTTCTTCAGCAAAAATCCAGACCAAAACAAAAACCACTAGCTAGGCAGGCTGAAGACATGCTTATGCATTCCCAAGGGAGAATGAAACATTTCGTCAGTGAAATACACTGAAGGTATCTCAAGCTAAAAAATTAATCCAGAATTTTAAGTCTAAAGCTGCACACTTGCATGTAAGAACATGTGTCTGAATGTAGAATAGTTGGTCTGGCACAGATAAACATCTTGCTGCCCACAAGGGAATTTTTGATATTTTTTAAGAAAGAAGTTGACTGTATTTTAGGTGTTGGTGTTTCCCACCTCCTTTAGCCTTAAGCGGAATTGGCACACATGGATTCATCATAGGTGGTTACAACACAAAAGCATCCATGGCAATGAGAGTGCACAGGAACAGGCTTGTTGGCTTTGGAATCACCACATACACTGAACACTTTCTGATGTCCTTTCACACAGCAAATCAGCAAAACTTATCAAATAACTACAAGAGCTGAATAATCAGAAACATTTTTGCATCCCTTAAGTGGAAGAGAGGCAAATTCAACAGTAAATAATTTAAGAATCTAAATGTTTCAACAACTGTATGCAAGAAAGAAAGACTAATGTTAACTTTACTTGAGGTGGGAAACGATGTTTGATGGTTTTTACTGATTACTGTGTTCTCACTACTTCAGACATGTTTGTTAAATAAAAATAGAATGATTTTCATGTCCTCCTGTTTTGTAAAATATGAGTGATTACTTGCAGATCAGTTTATTTACATCAATTTGGTAATGTAAGATAAAAAACTCTCTAAATGACTCTCCAAAATAGTTAACTTAGTTCAAAGTCCATTTGTTCATATATTTCATTGCTAGCAACACAGGACATTTCAAAGGCACATGAGTTTTCTGAGACTTAATTCACCTTCAGGATGCGAGGTTTTAACACTGAGTTGTTAGAATTCATACTTGTAGTATGAATGGTAATTATACTACTTTATTTAAATTAAAGCCTTTAAGTATTATGTTTTTCAGTAATTCCACTTGTTATGGAAGACAGTGCAATGACAATTTTGGATGACAGCTGGTTTGTATGGATCTGTGTATTAAGTAAAGTGAAATACAGACTCACAGGGTAAATCCTCTAGAAATCACTTCAGTCTCCTGAATGAGTCGTAGAGCTTTCCTCACGAGATTAGTAAAGGCCCGGCTATTGGCCACTGTTTCTTCCAGCTGGATACAGTATTTTCGCAGGGACATTTGCAGCTTGGCTGTCCTCCACGTGCCCCACACTCTAAAGACTGCATAGACGAGCAGCACGGGTCCGCACAGCAGCCATGATGATTCCTTCCACCACGAAGGAAACATAAGCAGTGCACTTACAAAGGCAAGGAACAGCGAGACATCCCTGCAGACAGAGACAGTACCACCAACCACACATTACTGAGGGCAAACAAGTGGGAAAATTACCAAGTTTTCAGTTACATTTGAGATGACAACATCTTACTGCGGGGCTTTTATGTAGGTCCTGAAGGGAGCTGTAAACACTGAAAACTACCCCTTGTGACAGGTTTAGAGGAATACGTACATGGTATTACTTGGCTGGTAAACTCTAAGGAAACCTTTCTTCAGCTTTTTTACAGCATGAGTAGGAGAGTAATGTACCACTCTGAAAGGTTAGTTTCTCTTACAGACTTACATGACTAAAAAAATAGAAAAGAAAATTAAAAAAGAAAAAACCTGACTACTCAGCATTATAAGCCAGGGTGTGTAGGAACTGTAATATCTGTACTTCCAGGTTCAAGAGTACAGTAGGGAAGGGCATGTTTCTTTTGGTAGCAAATCCCTCAATTAGTGCCAGCTGTATTTTTTCTAGCATCTGACTCACTTAACTTGGACACCAATGCACCACTAGTTTCTAACACAATTTTATAAAGATGGCTTGAATAATCTTTTAAAAAAATTTGGCACCTTTTGAAAATCTTTAAAGAATAGAGTTCCTAGTATCTCAGTTACTTCTCAAAGACATTTAAAAAGCCTATAAAGTTGTTACTTTCCTCTATAAAAATTCAACATAAATAACTGCTAGAAAATACACCATGTTTCATATATATTATCACATGGTTTTGTAAAATAATCACACTCTTCAGAGAGACGGATGGGATACCAGCTTCAAGGTGCATTACAACTATACTTTTCTGGAATGTTTTCACTGATAAACATTTTTTTCCTTCATCCCTTAAAGCTATGTATCCTGCATTTAGGTTTGGAAGCATAGACTTGGAATATTTTTCCATTTCTAAAATAAGGCACAATCTCTGGGTTTCTATTTCCTGGATAGTTTTGTGGTCAAATTTCAACCAGCTCTACAAGTGTTAACTCTTTAGGGCTACTGGCTACTGATAGGTTTCAGTAAAAGTCCAGGGTTAAAATATTCCAAATATGTAACTACCTCTGAAAGGGACAGACACACAGTCTCTAACTTCCTTGGTACATTAAAAAATAAAGTCCCACAAATAAAATAAATCAAATCACAACAATGAAAGACTAGAAGGGATTTAACAGCTCACTTTGTTAATTTTCAGCTTCTGTGTGGTTAACCCAGATCATCATGGACAGACCAAAGATGAAAATGGAGACTCCACAACCCATGTCGTGGCTATTCCAACTCCTAAGTATCCTTAGAGTTCGAAAGATTTCCCCCAAGTCCCAGTTTGAATCACTGGCAGATGAATTGCATTATTCTTCCTCATATCCTTCCCTTTTCTGAACAGAACAAATGATGACTGATCACCACCTTCTACGTATCATAACACTAGTCCATCCCAGAGATATGCAGATCCTTTCCTGGAGTAGTACTGCATATCCAATTACTCATCGCTTGGTGTTTCTTAACTTGACTTTTCCTTCCCAAGTGTAGCATTAAACTTTTGTCATTATTGAATTTTCTATAATTTTCAAGGTATTTCTCCAAGCTACTGTTGACCTCTGGTCTATGAAAACACAAACTTGATGTGATCTGAAAGGTGAACAACATTCACAAATTTTGTAAGTGTACTTTATCAGCTGAAAGTTAAAGAAACTGAATAATGCTAGGACCAGAAAAATCTGGTTCAAAAGTTCTCTTGTTTGACAGAGAGCATCAATATTGACACAACTTAAACAGTTGAGGTGTGACTCTATAATAATTTTGTCTACTTTTTTAGTGGATATATGAGAAAATAGCACAGGCCCAAATTATGTGATATTTTTTTCTACTGATTACCACATTTCCAAGCAAGACACTGTCAGAACAACCACTGGCATTGTTATTTTTTAAATATAGGTGGTAGCTTTTCAGATACTGCTGTCCCACACACAACATATTTTATAAAGACCACACCAAAATAAACACTTTTTAATTCAGTCTTCACACTCATGTCTCATTATCAAAATCACCTCTATATAGCTTCAGAAATTAATGAATTAATCAACTATGTTAGTTCCTCCCCATAGAATATATTAGTTAGGAAGCATTCATTCATGTTCATGTAGTTATCTCAGATTAAAATTCACTCTTTCAATAAAATGCCCAATGGAAAAAACATGCTTATACAAAAATCTGGGACCAGTAGAAAAAAGACCCAAGGACGTGAGAAAAAACATAGTTACATTAATGTTGCATTTTATATCAAGAATGCACAACGTATTTTTTGCTTGTTTCTCAGTGACTATAATGGTAGATATCCTCAATACAATACCAAATATTAGGAGTTGCTAGGGAGCGTAGCGTTGGAAGCTGTCTGTTTTCCTGTTGCTTACACTGCCCTGCAGACAGGATACTGGGGTCAAGGAATTCAATCAGTTCCACATCCTCCTGCAGCAGGACTTCCTGTTGCAGGATGGTACGGAGTGTGTCAAATCGAAATCCAACATCCTTACCACACACAAATGGGCAGGAGAAAAAACAGACATTAGTAAAGAATATGCAAATTCATAAAATTAAGTTAGCAGAACAAGGAAAACACCCACACACCCTACACTTTACTGACAACAATCTGTTCCCAGAGCAGGGAAATGTTTCAGATATATCACAAGTAGCTACTTTTTTATAAAACTTATTTAACTTTTAAAGCTCACACACTACCTAACAGTTCAGGCTTGCAGGATGCATCACACTGACTTTGTGATCTGACCCAGATAGTAACAATAACTGGAAACATGCCACAGAGTATGCCAATATATTTGCATAAGAATAAGAGAGGTACTGAATCTACTAGAAGATCATTAAAAAGACAGAAAATACTTTTTTTTAAAATGTGATGACATCATTTCTATCATTAACAAACAAACAAAACTTAGAGAGAGAAAGAGAGATGCTGTTAATTACTCAACAAAAAGTCACTTGTGGACACTTAATAACAGTAGTGTCAGTGCACTGGATCGAAGCCCCAGGCCAAGGCAGTGGAGTACCCTCCTGTAGGAGTCTGTACCTTTCCCAAGGGAACTCCATCCAAACATGAAACACCATGACATGAAACAGCAAGACCTCCCACCTGCTAAACCTCAGGCAAACTTTAAGGAGCTACTTAGTTGCGAAGTTGATGCCACAAGCATTTGCTACTTTTCCCCCAACTATAGCTCTTCAAGACAAATACGCAGCTCAGGAAGACAAATACAACCCTCAGAGAAGCCTCCTGAAATTTTCATTTGCATACTGCACCAAACCATAATTACTTAAAGGTAAGAATGTAATAACAAAACCCAACAAACACTGAACATGTGCATCCCCGCATCTAGCTAATTACAGGAGAGAAAAGAGAATATTTCTGAAAAGTCTCTAATAGAAGCTTTTAACACAAGTGTGACATTTCACAGTACAAAATCTGTTTCATTCTGTCACTGACAGAATGAGATTCTTTATGAAACCATAAGATAGCTAGTTTAGAAATTTAATTCCATGCACAGATGTCACCTCAGATAACTTTCACTCTACTTTTCATGGAAAACATTTGTTTCAGGACTGTGTGCAAGAGGAAACTCTGCCCTCCTCCGACGCATCCTGTGTCATTTCAATACTCTACTGGAGTATGCAGGAGGACAAATATGTTTTCCATGTTCTTCAGTTATGCCTCCATCTCAAGAAAGTAAAAATGCTGTTAAGATAATATCCTTGATTCATAGGGGAAGAGGGAGGCAGAAAAAAGTCAATCAAAGATTACTAATGAGAGATTTTCAGAGGAAATTATGTCCTCCTGAGATAAAGGAGAACTGAGATACAGCAGAACTCTGTGAGAAATGGAAAATTCTAACTTCTCATGTTGCTCAGCATTTTCTTTTGAAGCTCCATTTGAAGCCATCATCCCTACATCGTGGTAGAAAAAAAATAAATCAAAATTCTAGATTCTGGAACAGTCTGAAGTGACATTTGCAAGCCATACTAGGAGCATGAAGGAGCTGGGCTCAAGTTAAAGCTGATCTGAGACAAGCCCAGACTGGAAAGTGGTGCTGCAGAGAAAGAGCAAACAAAGTTTGCTTTGCCTTTCCCAGAAGCCCTGTAGAGAGCACTGTAGAAACAAAGAGGCCAGGATGGGTCCAGGGGCAGTAGAGCTGCACTGTGGTGGTGCTGTGCTTGAGCTAACAAGCTGAAACAGAGGGTGAAGCAATACACAGCTGAAGCTCTAGAACCTTCTGTCTTAGGTGGTCTCTACGAGGCACTAGGCTGCAACACGTGGACTTTCTCAGTCAGCGTCTCCCCACTGCCTTCCACCAAAGGGGTACCTACAGTGCAATTAAACTCATTTCAGCTTTCAGTAATTTCTTAAATTTCTCACATATTTTATTATCTTCCACATTTTAAACATCTTTAACCTGGCTACTGATACTGTTCCTGTCCTTTTGTGCCCAATTTGGCATAGTAACTGAAATCCAGAATTAGTATCATCTAAAGAATTTGCTTAGAGCCAAAACCAACAATACAGACCAAAGATGATGTTCAGAGGATGAGATACAGAGGAGAGGAAGACCTGTGGATTAGGAAAGGAAATGGAAAAATAAAAAAAGTGATCACTTACCAATCGGTGAAGTATGTCATCATTTTTCTTATACTGTGGAAAAGGAAACCAGCTTCTAAAAAACTCAACTAGTTTTGACAGGATGCCTTGCTGAAAGGAACAGAAATTACTCCAATTAAAAAAAAAAAAACCAAAAACCAAAGCCAAAGTTAAATAAATAACAGCAGACAAATCCTTTATTTCTGCATTTCATTTTCTTGTTAAATCAAACCCAAGTACCTGTAAGGAAGTTTCACTTACTGTGTCTGGCCTAACTTCAGAGTACACTAAGAGAACATCTGCTTCCCGTCAGTTTGCTTGTGAACAGGAGAACAAAATAAAACCTTCAGTAACCCCACCTATTTGGAGCATAATGGATGGTTATGTTGTTCTGTTAAAAATAACTACAGCTAAGACTAGATTGATCTCAAGTTGGCAGCTACTGCATTGACATGAAAGACTTTCTCCAGGGGGATAAAAACTCAAAGGTTAAATGACTGACAGGCTGAAGAGACGTGAAAGACCAGAACAGGGACAACCTCTCCTCAGCAGCCCACTGCAGCCTGAGCACAACTCCAGAGGAGTTGTAAACAGAGACAAGGAGAGTGATGGTAAGAGGAGGAAATGCCCCAAAAACTCCCTGTCCACACCAGTGTGTGCCACCAAGTACTTTGTCTCTATGCTGCTTCCCACGCAACCTAAATCCACACTTTTGTCTGAGCTGTAAGCATAACTTCAGATGCCACTAACAGAGGGACTCCCTCTCAGTCATCACACATTCTACTCAGGTATCTTCCTAAAACAAGATGCATGACAGATTATAACTGAATAGATCCATGGTTTTGCTTAAGTCTGCAGCCATTCAATGAACAAAAAAGCACAGCTTTTGACACACCATTCTATCTACTTTCCTCAGACTAAACTGACAGGAAGTATTTTTCAAAATATTTAGTTATATATATTTCATGAATTCTGAGGCCCTGTCTCAGTCTTCAGACTGCTGACATGTAATACAATCAAATAAAATGTATGTCAAAAAATTTTAATTGTGAAGTGCTTACATTTTGTGGCTACTGTTTCAAAACAATAAAACAAAACCCCATACAGATTCTAATAGTTCAATGTATAAAAGGTGACAGCTTCTGTTTCTCCCTCTTGTTTGGGTTTTTTCCATTTTTTATTCCCCTCTTGTTTGCATTTTTCATTCCCCTCTTGTTTGCATTTTTCTTGGTTTTCCCCCCAACTACAAGTGGGAAATAGAAGAACAAACCCAAGCAACAGGAGTTCAGAGTTTTGTAGTTAAGCTGTGATCAGCCTGGCAACCTTCTGAAAGGCAGTGTGACCAGTCTGGTGCAGCAAGCCAGGGCAGAACAGCCTTAATATCAGGAACTGTCACCCTAAAGCCCTTATGCTTCAACAATTTTTGAAATAACTTATTTTGGTGCCCATTTAAGTAATGTAACTCAAGCTTTTCTTTACAAATGTCTCATCTTTCTGTGGACAGTTAGATTTTGAGATCTATGCCACAAGGAAGTGTTTTTAGGTCAGTGAAGAGGCAAACTAGTAACAGGGATCACATAATGATAGCTCTTCCTGAAACACTGACATCATTGTGGCTTAATAGGAGGAGCTATCCCAGCAATTCACACTTAAGACTATGGAATAAATCCAAGTGATTGTATTTTGTTGTTGCTCAAGGGCAATGACATAAGTTAGAAGAATGTCACTAACTGCAGTACAAGATCATCCTTCAAGTTCCTTGCAGAGTAGTGCAAAAGGAAATAAAATTTTCTAATTACAATTTGTAGACAATTGAAATTAAATGAACAAAGGTCTTGCTTTGCATTTGAATTTCAGACAGGTATTTCACTGAAAAGTACTTTTCCCTGTACATTGAAAGCAGGGTACAGAAAAAGTAATCCATTTAATTTAAGAATATGCCTCCTGAATCCTATCATTTTCAACTGCTTAGCCTTTGTAAGTCTTTGTATTTTTATAATGAACATTTAAAGCTACACCAAGGATAGTTTTACACTGCTACCACCTTACTAAACTAGACTGTGGAGTTACTGAAAAAAACCCTAGTGTGCTACATAAGCAATCTTTTAGTTTATTCTCCATGGTTTAGTGTAAAAATAAAGATCTGAGCTTGCATAAACACTCAACAGGCAAGTCAGTGCTTGAAAATACAAAACAAGACAATCCACTTGGGCTGTGACCCAATAGAGTACAGCAACACATTGAATTATTCACATCCTTGGAATAGTGTCTCACAGTTTGCATTCCCATTGGGAGTGTTACTGACAAGTAAAACTACCTTCACCAACACACAAGTCAGGTCATGTTCCCAACACTTCCAGAGTATTCTTACAGCTTTAGAACAACACTCAGTCAAACTCTCTGTAAACTAAATAACAAAGATGCATAATTCCTAGCATTTAAAAATTATTAGCATAGTACATGTACATTTTAGGTAAATTAATTTGAATCTAAAAAATAATTCTAAGGACAATTTCTCCTTTGTAGAGAAATTCTTCAGAAGATAATGCTACACACTGAATACCTTGCATTAAGTGGGTGGGCAGCCCTAGGCAAAGGCAAAGAACTGGTCCCTCTGCCATCCCACATCAGGTCACCTGCACAGCTACTTAGGGCTAGCCCCAACACAATTCTCAGAAGCTGCCTCAAGCACCAGCTCTGTTCTAATGACAAAATATCATCATATCTAAGGTGGGACAAGGTGTGACAGTATAATCAATTTAAACATTCAGATATGCACAGCAGTCTAGGGAAAATGGCTGAGAAAGGAAAGATGTAAATGGGAAGTGATAAATTCTGTAAAGATCAAGCAGAATTACCCAAATGGGATTTAATTCCAAACAAGTCTAGGAGCTCTTACTAGCAGTGCTTTTGAGTATCAAGTGATCACGAGACCAGGACTATAGCTCTAACTTTCTCCAGAGATTGGCACAGCCAGGAACACTGCACCTACAATTACTATGCTAAATCACATCTCCATAACCCCTCAGATGGGAGCTTGGCATTTCATCAGTCCCTAGAACACAACCTTAAAACACCTTCACAGCTTTTTAACCCAAAGTTCATTAAGACCATACTCCAACAAAAAAATAAAAGGTTAAAAAAACACCACCAAAACTACATGTCCTGAGAAGTATTTAAGATGTGCTTCAAATTCAACTGGTGCCTCTGCGTTTCCTTAGGCCTGAGCCATGTGCTCTGTTTGGCAGGACAGCAAGACACAACAGAAATGTTTGTATCAGTCACTAGGAACCTCTTTTTCTTCTCAGATTTGTTTTTTCAGTCTCTGAAGATCCCAAAGCAGACCTTTGCCCTGCCAAATTCTTGCTGCATGTCACCTGCTTTCAGCTGCACAGGGTTCCCACTTGACTGAACACAAGAGGAGGAAACAACCTCAACTCAAATACAAAGCAATACTCCGGCTTTTACATTTTTATTTTAATAAAGTGTTTAAGGCATTTGGAAACTTTTCAGAACAGAAGGAAAGTGATATACACATACTGGGAATCACTCAGTGTGGAACAGCATCTGCTCCCTGTAATCATAGTTACATCAAGCCTCAAGGAAGATCATTTTATATTAGGACTGTGGGAAGGTACATATCCAGAAGTCAGAAACCATTTATTTTCCAGACATTTTATCATTTCAGTAGACTAGGCCAGTGAAGGCCAAGAGAAGGGAAATGGTAACAGTCTCATGTAAAACTGAGGAAATTACTAGATAGGAATGCAAATTATTTGTCTGTATCTCATAAAGAAGTTGCAACAAAGCCTCAGATCCTCCTAAATCCAGTTTACTTTTCTAAATGTGTGGCCAGCTGCCTCTCCCTCATTTTCTTTCCTATTGAGACGCCCTACCAAAATGGGACACAAAAATCAAATGACAAAAAAAGACTTTCTGACATCAGACTACAAAAGAAAAGCATTAACTCTTCCTAACTGGTACTGGAATTGCAGCAGGAAGAACCTCTGATAATTTATCACCAAAAAATTACACACAGGTTTCTTCCTCATTTCCACTATGTATCCTTGTCTAGACAGAGATGAGACAATGTGAACATCACCTAGTGTTTGTAAGAAATGGACAGCCCATTTTCACACACCCACTCCCTTCAAGTTGCAAGGCAAACCATGAAGAATTACTTCTACATCTGACACAATACTGGAGGAATTGCTGCCAACACAATAAAATTAAGTGTAAAATGCTTGAGGGGAAGGGAGGGAAAAAAACAGAATACCTGAGGTTTTTATAAGCAGTATATCTTAATACTTTTGAGGTTCTTAATGCCACAGCACTTTTGTATAAGATTCAGTGGAAATTATATACCCAAACACAATATCATAGTGATTTTCTGACTGCCACAAAGTAACTATGCAAAATAACTTCATAGTAACCAACAGAGTGTCAACCAATTAAATGTCATCCTATTTTTTAATTAACAGTGAACAAATGTTAACATTTAATAAATAACCAAACAAACAAACACTTAATCAAAGTCTTCCTACACTAAGCCAGAATAGGTATCTTCAGTGTAAACATACCACAAAACAGCCATTAACTTTAAAGAGAAAACTTATTTTCAGGTGGTTTCTTGAGGGTTATGGTGAGTGCCAGCTGACAATTCTGAAAAGCGAAAGTGGTAGACCTAATACTTCCATGAATACCTTTAAAGGAAGCTCAAAATAAAGAAAATTGTGAGCTAAATCCTGATTTAAATTCAGCCTTGCTTTGTGACCAGTGATAGAAGCAATCATTATTAGAAATGCAATAGCTATCCACATCAACTATCTCATTCAGGTTGGTTACTGCATTTCTACTTCCCAGAAATCCTCTTTCTTAGTATGCTTTGTCACAGACAAAGCTATACTTAGCAACTGAATGCCTGGGAAGGGCTGGAAGCTATAAATATTCTGTTCTAGAAAATTACAGGTTCTATTCCCAGAATGTCATGCTAAACTAACATAATAAGATCCACTACATAAGGTAATTTTCAACACTCAAAAAATTATTTATCAAAGCTTCTTGCTTCCCTAGCTTACATAAGTGCAAAGAAACACTCCAAACTATACTGATTAACCACAACTTCAAGATATGATAATGGGCTGAGATTCATTGTCTGGGGGTTTTTGCCTTTGTGGTTTTAAATACAGGAAGTGATTTCTCTCTGTTCTGATTTCTCCTATTTGTGAAGCAATGCAGTTCTCTTGTGAGAAGATAAATACCCAGCAACAGGAGAGTGCTCACCTTCTGGGCAGCACGCACAGTCTGCTCCCTTTGGCTTTCTGCTGCTGCACATTGCTCTGCCTTCTGTGACACCGAGGAACATACTTCAAAATCTGTGTGTCCCAAATCCTGCAGATATTGGTACAGTGGGGAATTCTGAAAAGAGAGTTATAAAAAGAAAAAGGAGAAAAAAAACCAATGTTAAAAATTATTCCATGTTTCCCACCAAACACCACTGTGAATTCAGCAACCACACAGTGAGCAATTAACGGATTAAGAAATGGAAAAAAAAAATAGAAAAAGGCTTCTGCTCTCTCCAAAGATGGTACTAGTATTCTGGCTTTAAAAAAAAAAAATCCCACAGCACACAAACAAAAAACAACTCAACTTTTAAAAATTGCTGGCAAAACAAATTATTTACAAACAGTCCTTAATAAAACAGAAAAAGTATGGAATTCTGATCATCAGAGAATAGTAATATTTAGAATGATTAGGTATTTATCTATATAGATCTGCGAAATATCTTCTTGTCATCTGCACCACATATCTAGATTTACTTAACTCTTATTTTTCAGTTTACAGCTACATATGTGGCAGTATCTAGGACACATTTGATGAAAACAGTACCTAGGATAACTCCAGTTCTACTCGGGACACGTAAAGACTCTTCATTTTTAAGAGAAACTCTCAGCAATCCGTCTGATACAGCCCGGTTAGACAGGGATTAATTCTGACCTCAGAAAAATTTTATTAATGAGAGTATGCAAAAACTAGCCAACTGCATAGAAAGAACACCAACATCTTAATTTAACATACTATCACCCAAAATACTGTATATACAAAGTAAAAGCCTTACAGTAAATGATGCACAGTTGTGGACGCCTGCAGAAATAACCACCTACAGAACACCTACCACTAATGGTTACACCAGCTATCATTAACTTGCTGGTGCAAGTTGTGAAGAGGCCCACCTAACTCTGACTATGTACCAACACAGCCAAATCTCAAATGACTGCCATGACATAAAACTTGGAAGCCATCAGTCATACCAGCTGAACAAATTAAACAAATTAACTTGTTAGAGGAAGGAATTTTGCTAACCTTATCACCGGAGTGCTATTTTAATCCCTCTTATCTATTTAAGGCATGCAAAATCAGACTTGTGTTTACTCTGTTTCATTTACTCACAACAGATTCAGCATCCAGTCATTACATGAAACTTAAATATTCATACCAACTCACAAGTACAGACAATCACACTCACCCACAATAACAATGATTGTGCAAAACACTAGGACAGGTTAATGACTCATTTCCTTGTGAGAATATTTCCAGTGTGATGACACAATCCTATGTTTTCTCCAAGTACCCCTCTTCCGTGGCTGAGTACTTTTTCAAAATGCATCCAACTCTAATTAAACTGTGCTGTTCTGGACCAGCTGTTTCTCTCTAAGTAGAACATGCTATTTTACCAGAATTCCTTAATTAAAATGGAAGAGAAAACAGAATAGACTAGAATACTTGTTCTATTTAAGACCCCGTTAAATTCACTTAATAATTTCAGGACAAAACTGAGAATATGCACAGATATGCATAACCTTGTCTTCTTAAAATGGTTTTCATACAGATCCAGGCTGTCCACTGCCAACACACCTGGAACAACCTGAACACCTCCACACAAGAACTTCCAGGGTAGCATGGAATTTTCCTCATTTAGATGAAGACAAAGACAGAGCAGTGGGTGAACAATGCTTTCTTCAAAAATCATAGTTATAAGGCTCACTCCAGTCAGAACTTCAAAGAAACCATACCTAGGCTCTTGGCAAACCTGATCATCTTGACCATACTTGCATGAGCAAGGCCAGCCATCATACAACACATAACTGATCTTTACTTTATTGGCACTCACCACCATACAGATAGCTGGCAAAATAACCCAAAAATACCAAGGAATTTCTCTACTATTATCTCAGGGTGAGCCTTTCTTTGGGGTCCATGATGAGATAATTTTTTAAAAGTTGATCAAGAAAACTATTGCTGTTTAGATTAGTTCTATTCCCTCACAAAATGGATGAAGGAAGGCAGAATGAGGGGTAGAGACAGACAGAGACTATCCACTGAAAACTGAATTATCTAAAATCCAGAAAGCTATCACTAGTAAGTGCAATATGGCATAGATGCAAGAATGCCCAATTCTTCTGGTTGCCTAGCTACATCACAACCTTCCATCTAACTGTAATTAGTAGGTTTTCTACTCTACAGAAACAGTAAAAAAATACACCATCTCTCCAAACATTAATGAAATTTCAGCTCCTAACTAGGAAGAATAATTTTATTTGTTCTTGTAATTAAAGTAGAATATAGGCACCTTACTAGTTTTACATAAATCCCTTCTGACTAACTCTTAGAAGGCTTTTACATGGTCTCGTAATGGGTAAATTTACACTTTTTTATTCCTGTTCAGAACTGGAAATCAGTTTTCTGACTATTAGCTTAGGAAATCAAAATTTATTAAAATTTAACGTGACTGTTATTCCTTTAATTAGATAATGGGTCTTATCTTTCAGTTTCTCAGAAAGTACTCAGACTACAAAATCTTCCTCTAACAGATTTCTTTGGCTCCACATGCTTTGTCTATTCCATTCTTTCTAAAATATTATTAGCAGAACTTACTTGCATATTGGAAGAATCCTGTATTTTTATAAACTTCAATGACCAAAAACTATGCTGTGACTAAAATTCCTTATGTAAGTAAAACCACCATTGTTCTCCTTTCTGAATCCATTAGAAGCACGCAAGATGTGGGTAAAGAAAGCAATGAATAAGAATTGGGTTGAGGCCTTTCTGAAATTAGATTATTAGGAATCTTAACAAACTAATCACAAAAATATTCCATTGAGAGTGAAGTCTCTTGTGCAGCAGAGGCAGCTTCACATTTTACTTAGAAAAATCCGAAGATTACACTCCTATTAGAAATACCACAGATGGCATACATACATTAGTCTATGCTAACATAAACCCACACTATTTATTTATTTATTGTATTTCATTTCCTACTGCCTAACAAGCCTGTCACTTGCAAAGCTGTGTGGTCTGTATAACTCATGGCTGCCTATAATCAAAAGAGGAAAAAATGGAGGATGTCTCCACCAATCTATAGATAATACCTCCCAAGACATGTAAGTAATGTCCAGAAAATCCATTAATGCAATTTTTAAAAGTTGAAGGGTAGATTTTACACGTGGACATTCATACAGAATTTCCAATATTATCAAGGAATCAGAAAATTATTAATTATGCTACTACACCATTGCAATGTGATACCATTAAAATATCCTATTTGTATACTGTGTTTCAGTACAAGAGACAGAAGTACTACACTTAATGCTTACAAAGCATGTTTCATTCTCACAAAGCTCTAAAAGCAATAATTAAATCTCATGTGTCTTATGTATCACAAATTATAGCTCTAAGTTTTTAGCTTAGATCCTTACCCAAACCTCTCACTCCTAAAAGCCTTCTTTCCCATAAAAAAGATTGTAGACCTGCACGTATTCTTGAACAAGCACTCCTAACTGTGAGAAAAGTTCCTTGTTTTCAACTCATGCTGTTGTTCATCAGCACTGTCAGCTCAGCTGCTTTCACCTGCAAATAATATTAAAAAAATATACTTCTTGGTTGGGGAAAATAGGAGGTCTCTGCCTTGTTTCCTCTCAACTTTTTTTTGCCCTTTTTACAACAGCCCAACATTAAAAAGGAAAAGGAAGAAAAAGCACAACAGCTTTTACATTTCTGCATGTGATATAAATGCTACACTTTAATTTCAAGAAATTCAGGATACACCAGAAAGTTTATCCTTGCAAGCAGTAACAGGTGGTAATCAAAAAAAAAAAATTAGACTTGTGAAAAGGCTTTTACATTAGAACATAAGGTAAAGGGACAGCAAGTTTGTTTCAGTGGATGGCACAAAGAGGGAATTTTAAATACAAAATCTCATCTTCCTATTAATACAGCATATTATTCTAGAGGAATTTATTTTAAGTACTACTGATTTACTTTCAACCACTCTCAACTTAGATAATAACTAGAATCATTAGTATTACTCCCATTTGAGAGTTAGGTTTGTTTGTTTATTTCTAGTTGTCTCTGGCAGAATGACATGGTAATGAACAATGTAAAAAGTGGAGAGGAAATTTGAAAAAATAATTAAGCTTATTATTATGTTACCTTCATACTATCAGTTACTGATAGGAAATATTACCTAAAGTAAGTGATACCAAAGCAAGGTTTTTCAGCAATATGCTGTATTTATTTCTAAAGTTTCCCCCAAGTTGCTGTTGCTTCTTATAAGTCACTTTCTGAGACACACGGAACAGGGATTACATTTACGGCCAGTGCATTTTTTAAAATTATATTAATTGTCCAAAATGAGTGCTGGAAATGAAACAATTCCAGAACAGACAGGAGACTAAAAGCCATTCTTCTTTGATGTACTTTATACAGATTATATATGAAAAACCTTGTTAACAAGTGAAGCAAGATAGTCAGAAACAGCTGATGTACTGAGTAGGAACATGGTTTTTGAAAGTTTGAAGAATCAGAGTTTTCTATAGACTCAGCAGAGACCAACAAAAAAAAAAAAAACCACTTATCTTTCTATGACTTTTCAAATTTGCTATAGTAATACTGCAAAGTCATTCAATTGTAACCATTTACAGTACAGTATAGGTTTATCTAAGCTCCCGTTAACAGAATCAAGAAAGAAAATCCTTTCCTCCTCCCTCACAACTCCATGAGCATATTTATTTTAGATCCATACTGCTAAAAATTATTTCACTCACAAACGTATGTTTAATTACGATTCTCCTTTTTTCATTGCTGAAAGTGGTTAGGACTCCTTCTAAACCCAAGATACATTTTGCAGGATTGAAGAATAGTCCACTAAATTACTGTGGGTCTTTAGCACTTCCCCAATGCTTACTTTAATAGAGCACTGACCTGGGTTAAGAAAAAACATAATCTAAACGGAAGACTAAGCATTGTGTTTGCAATTATAAGACAATAAAAATTAAAAAAAAATCAAAATCAAGGCAAACACTAAAATATAATCAAACATAACATTGCCTACTACTATGTGATGGAAAGGCTGTATTAATAGAGAATTCCCTAGCCTCAGAAAACAGTTTGCTTTTCATAGATAAATACTCAAATACTTACATCTATTACAGCCTTGCAAGCACAGATACCACACTTAAATATTTGAGGCATTTTGTGCATATTCTGAGAAAAACCTTTGCATGCACATGTTAGCTTTCATAGCCTTGTTACAATAGCAGCTGAAAATAAAAACCACACCCAATTATTTTTGCTGATGCATCATGAAGTAAATGACTCAGGATTTCTCCAATAAAGATAGGGGCTTCCCACACCCATTGTTTTTTATTATGACACAATTTGCCACTTAGTAGCTAATTAAACAGATTAACTTTAGAAGTAGTATTTAATGACATTGCACAAAATAAGAGGCTTAAAGATCTCCTCTTAAAATACGGATATTGTTCAAAGCTGAGGTTTCCAATATGTCAAAAACACTGTGGGAGCTTAAGCTACCTCCAAAATAACTACAATTATGAATTAACAGTTTAAAACCCCAAAAGATTAAACATTTCTACCAGAATGACAGCAAAGGCTAAGGTATGCTGAACAGGTGGCTAAACTCAGAACAAATTACCAGTAATGAAATCTTCCCCTCTCTCAAAGCAGATCTGAAAAAGTTAAGCTAACACTCACAGACAGTGCGATCTTTGTCTCCTGGAAGAGTGTATTCCATTTTTCTCTTTGGTACTGCTCCCATGCACCTGACAGAATCTCGCCCACCTCCCCGTTTCTTTCTGCTTGTCCCTCCAGGATGATCCGAGATGAGGATGAGAAGAAACCGTCAGTGTAACTGCACCTGTGTCCCTGCACAGAGGCATTTTCCTCACAGCATCAGCGGATGCAGTTTGAAACTTCCCAGGATCATGCGATTTCTCCTGACTAATGTGGCTTTCTAACTGGAAGGAGGGAGACGAAGATGACAGATTGCTAAAGGCTTTTAAAAAGATGCTGCTTGAAAGAATTATTGCATATTGATCTTATATTCAGCCATTAATAAGACTTTCCAAGCAACGGTATTTAAAAGCCTTGGTCATATTCTCCTGGCTGGTAACCACCTCCTCCTGAGCACTGACTGACAAAGAGCCAGGCGCTGCTGACACGGCTAGTATTAGACAATGACTTCAAGGCAGCCAAAGAGCCACTTAGATTTCCTATTCTGCTTTCACTGCCACAGCAGCACAGACCTTGGTTTCTCCAGCACTACTGTATCATCTGCTTTACAAGTAGGCTCTGAGAACTACTTTAAAGCCATTAATCTCTTACTGTTCCCAGATACTTTTTCTTGGTCAGTGGCAGGACTCGGCACAGGGGGTGGCATGGGACTGGGTCAGGGGAAGTTTGGGTTGGATATCAGGAGAGAATTTTTCACCCCAGGGGTGGCTGAGTACTGGAGCAGGCTCTTCAGGAAGGTGGCCATGGCATCAGGCCTGTCTGAGTTCAGGAAGCATCTGGAAAATGCTCTCAGGATCGTGATGTGATTATTGGGGTGTCCTGCATGGGGCTTGGAGTTGGGCTAGATGACCCGGTTGGGTCCCTTCCAACTCAGCATATTCTGTGATTCTATGATATGTACCTATTTTGCATGGACTCAAGTGTCCTCAAGACTTTGGGTAGTTTTACAGCCTGCATATATTTCTGTATCACTGTATCTCTGACATGGGAATTCTCTTTCCTTTGCATTGTACAGCAGGTGGCTGCACATTACTGCCATTGTGGAAAAGCATTAGAAAAAAAACAAAGCACTGAAATTCACTGAGAGCTCTGCACTGTTTACCCATTCAAAAGTGGACCTGCAAATGCAGGTGAAAAGCTGAGCAGGTCCTTTCTGACAGAGACGAAAAATACTGGAAAAACTGCAAGTAAAAGCTGTAAACGTTACTTTCCCTGAAGGACAAGATAACAAGCCAGCCGGCTCTGCACCTGGAGTTTTGGGTGGGAAGTCACTCATCATGCCAGTTATCAGACTAGGCTGATGATACAGCAAGGCTGGTTTGCTTTATACCAGTCACTAACTTACAGATTTACTCCTTCACTTACATTCAAAACTCAATTAATTAAACAAATGCATCCAACTGGTAAACTAGTGAAATATTTCAGATACATTTTTGAAACCTCTTTAAAATATTACCTCCAAATAATCAACTTATCTACTACAGACCATGTCAATTCTTACTCCTAATGACAACACACTGTGCAAACATCTTTACTGAAGAGAAAGGCATTAAAGAAACAAAAGGCAGGCACATTATGAAGATTAAAAGAAAACTATACTGAGCAATTCTTTCTTTTCCAGTGTCTCAAGAAAGCTGATCCATGACTTGATGTTGTAAAAGAAGTACTGCAGTATTAACCCTCTGTACCTGACTCCAGAGCAACTAATACAGAGGAGGATTAAAAAACAGACCTCAAAATTTACTCTGAATCATCATGTACTTTCATCTTAAAATTTTCTATTTAAAATAGTAACGGCAATTTACACACTATATGGTCCATATAATACTTTAATCTATCTCTTCTGATATCCAGAAATGCCTGATGAGTTTACTTGGCCTCTGCAACAACCAGACTGTTCTTCACGTAGTTTTAAGCTTGCACTTTATTTTATTTTCTCTGTGGTATCACCTGCTCCCAGTCATGCGATGAAAAGGAGCACAGCCTGTCCTCCCCTTCAACTTAGCAAAGCGCTGAGAAGCAAAATATGTGAACCAGCCCATCCGTCACCAGCCCAAGTGCCCGTACAGTACACTGCAATCCTCAGCAGAGCCATCTCCCCAGGCCGCATTCACATGGTCAATTTAATCTGCCATTACCAGTGGGTGCAGCTGAAAACTGCAGTACCACTTTAGAACACTGACGTTCTAATTTATGCAGCCAAGTGGTGAGATGGAACAAGGAAACAATCTGATAGGAAAAAAACTAGGATGAATTTTTTTTTTCCTTAGCCAAGTTAGTTTGTCTAATCATTCTCCTGAGCCATTGTGCAGCATCACCCACAAATCCAAGTGCCAGCATAAGGAAGAGGATGGGAATAAACTGCAAAAGAGGAGTGAAGCCCAAACACCTCTTCTGCCAACAGCCCACACTTCAGGCAGACAAAGCATAGTCCCAAAACCAGCTCATCAGAATAACAAATGAATATGGCTTTGACAGAGCCTTGTATTTATAACTGGCTTTATTTCATGCATATGTAAAAAAATAAGAGTACTACATCTTTCGTTCACTGAATATTCAGTGAGAAGATCCTACTAATGGAGCATTACTGACAGTACTGCTGAAGGTGTGTGAATGCTAGTTTTCAGCTTCTTTTTCCTAATGTGTGTTTGAGACATTATTTTTTAGAATACAGCATTAAAAGTCTGATGCTTGACAAAATCACATTATTTTGCAAGTCCTAAAGTTTTCAGGTTTTTTAATGAAAGTGACTTAAAATTCTCATCACAACAAGAAGTTTCTGAAGTTAGATTCCCTGGGGTTTTAATTGGTTTTTGTTTAATTTTTTAAACAAAATTATTTTAGAACAGTTTATTTAGGTGAAAAAAACATTTGTGAAAAACGTGACTTAGTGTTTTGATAAAAGCTCAACCTTTTAAACACATGGTCTACAAGGGTTCAGATAAGGATTTGAACATTCAGTGATGCACCAATATTCTAAGAAATACCATATTTTAGACATGCTTTACTATTGTAGGCACGTAGAGAACTTATTAGCTAAAGGCTGTTCTGTATACAGTATCATGCTGGAAAATGGTGGTGCTTCTTCCTAGAATCTCTTTCAAATCTTACAGAAATCTGTGGATCAGAACATTACATGCAGGCATCCTCTGTGCCCCTAAGCACCAAGCAGCATCTTTGTTTGATGCCTAAATAAGCAGTGAGAGTTGTCTTTCTGAGCCTGATGTTGGAACACACTAAGATGTTGCCCAATACTTCCCTTTTGTGCCACATCCCTCCCAACCAGACTCCACCATTCCCACCTCCTCCCCACACAGGCCTGACCCAGTGCCACGTGGCTGCCACCTCTGCTGGGCCCTGGTGCTTCCTTTCTCTCTTAGGATGGGATGCTCCTTGGAAATCACTCCCCCACTACTTTCAGGACTCAATTCTCACATTAGCTTCTTCCACTACAGCAAGAAGACAAAGAACATAGAATGTGTCTCTTCAAACTCTAGGAAGGGTAACTCCATTCCTGTGCATATTTTGCTCCAGTGATGGGAAGATTGCTTGAACAAGGGCTGGTTGTGACATGAGAGTAGCCTGTTACACATTCAAAATCTTTGTTCTGAGTTTGTGGGTTCAGTAGAGTTGTGTTCAGTATTTTACACAGATATAAACTTCTGAATTTGGACATGAGGTTTTGATGCTCTTTGTGTTCAACCAAAGAAAGACTCATTTTGTTAACTTGGTATTATATATCTATCTTGCACAAAAGAGAATCTGAAGTCGTGAGAGAACACATACACAATTTAAATGGTATTGTTCAGTCTGGGATTTCTACTGGGCTGAACAATCCCAAATTTAAAAGTCTGGAGTTACAGTAATGATCAGATCCTCTAGATCTAGAATAAAACATTAGATTCCACAGTGATACAACCATCATGACACACAGTCAGCTATTCTTTAACATGTATGTCTACTAGTACTGAAATAGCTAATGAATAGCAACATTAAGTAAATAATATGGACAGAACTGGTTGTAGGAACAGCACAAGACTCATGAATGAATTAAAACAATGCCTCAAGTGAGAAAATATTTCTTTCCTAATTAAAAATTTTAAAAATGGAGATTTTATGCCAATTAAATTAATTCAGTATTGCACAATTCTACATGTACACAATTCTGACATAAAGCCTTGTATTTCAAACACTGCATATGCAAAAATCCTTAAAAAATCTAAGGTGGTGGCAGTTTGATATTGTGTGTGTCAAAATAATATATTTGTGCAGTCTCAGTAACTTTCTTCTAAATACAGAGAATTAAAACAGAAAATAACAAAAGTCATCTACAATCCCTCTACCAGAACTGCTCTGACACAGTAAGGATCACTTTCTGGGATTTCAGCAATGGTCTGGGTGAAACTGAAGGAAGGAGCATCTCACACATGAGGAGAGGCTGAGAGAGCTGGGACTGGTGAGCCTGGAGAAACCTCAGGGTGGGTCTCATATCCAAAGAAAGAGTGCAAAGAGGAGAGAAAAATGGGCACTTTTCAGTGGTGCCCAGTAACAGGACCAGAGGCAGTGGGCACAAACTTAAACACATGAAGTTCCCTTTGAACATCAAGAAAGTTTTTTGGTGTGAGAGTGACTGAGTATTGGCACTTGTTGCCCAGAGAGATCGTGAGATCTCTCTCTATCCTTGAAGATGACCATTTGACCATGGCCCTGGGCCACTGATTCTACATGACCCTACCTGATCAAGGTAGACCAGATGACCTCCAGAGGTCCATTTCAATCTCAAACATTCTGCGGTTCTGCGAGCACAGCTTCAATATGTATCCAAAGGTTAAAAAAAAAACCAAGTTTGCACAAACTCATTAAAATATAGGACAAATTACAAAGCTGAAAACAGAAATTCAGCTGAAAATGCAGTATTTGGATCACGTTCATCCCAGTGTTCTGAAAGAATGGGCACAGGAGATGAAAGATCTAGCAGAAAGGATTTTTAATAAATCTATAAACTCAAAAGCAGAAAAAATCCAAGCATAGTGCCTATATTTAAAAGGAGAAAAAGCAATCAAGAATATGTCAGGTTTATGAATTTGATCAAAAGCCAGCATGCTACTGAGAATAATTATATTTTCATGCAAAATTTGAAGACAAAGAAGAAAACAAATGATCGTCAAAGAAGATATCACATTGGCTCATCAGAGGTAGATTGTACCAAACTTATTTGACATCTTTCTTTGATAAGACAGCTAATTTTTACAGATAAAGGAAATGCAGGAAGTTTATGTCAATGTTTTACACTATGCTCTACGGTTATGGACTTTTGATACCGTGCCGTATCAGTTAGGATAAAAAAGATGGGAAAGGAACCAAGTATGTTGATGGCAGAGATAACAGTGGTCTACACTGACTGGAAAGCCATTGGATCAGAAGGTTACTAATGGAGTTCATAAAGAATGAGTCTTTGGTCAAAGCTTTTGCATTTTTAAAAGCTTTGATATTTGCCATAATTAAACTTATATTAAAAATCTGACTAATGACATTTCTGATAAGACCAAGAAGCATGATATATGCAGAAAAGGATTGAAACATAATGGAAAAAGAAGTGGAAGACCTTAAGTGAGTATTGATAATAGCATGCAATTTAACAACAGACAACAGCAAGACCGTACACAGAGGGACTAATAAACACAAACTCTTCAATGATGTGGAAGCTGTTGATAAAATCAAGGACACATACGAGCGGTTACCCTATCATATTATTTTCCAGTCAAACTCTACTCCCAGGCAACCAGCACCAGGACAAGAAGGCATAGCCTCAAGCTGCACCAGGGGAGGCTCAGGAGAGCTCTGGTTAAGGAGAAACTCCTTAACAGAAAGAGTACTTAAGCACTACTGCCCAGGTAGGTGGTGGAGTCACTATCCCTTGAGGTGTTCAAGAAACAACTGGACCATGTTCCTAGTTGGTAAGGTGGTGATCAGTCAAAGGTTGGACTTGATCTCAGAGGTCTTTTCCAACCTAAATGTTTCTGTGATTCTGTAAATTCCAGAGACAGATAAGAACTATCTAAGATAATGGAAAATATTAGCTGATGTGCAAGTAGGTATGAAGTGGCCATGAATAAATTTCCAGTCAGAAATTAAGTGGCAGTTATAAATCATCAAAATTCTGGCACACTCCCTCCACTGGCATAATGATGCAGAAATTTAGCTAGTTTGAAGAAGATTCTTTAATTTATGCATTAAAAAATTAAAAATAAAACAAGAAGGAGACCACATTGTCCACACAACAATAAAAAAACCTAACAAATTCCAGTCTCATACAAATACACAAAATGCTGAAAATGTGCAGAGGATCCCAAGATACACTGTAACTGCAGCATGATGGTCTCCCAGCTTTTGTATAAAAATTCATCTTAAGCAACTTAACATCAATTTGTTATCTCATGATCTCCCTTAAATTCAGACAGCCACTAATAAAGAACACCATTTATTGTTCCTCCATTGTTTAGTACAATCTGCTCTACACTGCCATGATTTTTAATTTGTCATGCTGCTGGGTAGACAAGCCCAGGCCCAACATATCAGGGGCACCTCTCTGTTTTTTGAGTTCTGTTCCTCCCCACTGGCTTTGTAGTATTTTAATTAGAAGAGAAACTGCTTGTAACAAATGCAAAACTGAAGTGCTGGGACTATTGAGTCAGTGAATAAAAATTGCTGGCTGCTGCAGGAATTAATTTATAAATTGCATAGAATATGGCAGTGTTTAGTGGACAGAGTAACTTCCCATCATTCACTATTGTTCAATCACGATGATCTGCGGTGGCATTTGATCTTGATGGAAAACACTTCTTTCCCAAAGCAGAAATGCGGTGTTTGTGCTTCCTTGCCTTCAAAGATAAATTAATGTAAGATGCTTGGATAGTGAGAAAAATGACTGGTCCATGTAAGCTCAGAAATATTTATCAGCAAGCCATCATCTGTTTGATGCTGCAAAATTTTTAATGTGGACACCTGTTATTAATGTCTTCAGGGGCAGCTGGACAGAGCTATGACCCAAAAAGACAAGTAAAAAATAACCTAACCTGGGCATAACCATCACATGGAACACATGAAGTATACCCTATGTACTTCCCTCTCCTACACATCCTTTTGGGTATGAGGCACATGAAAGACCACTTCTTTCCTGACTACACATTTGTTAGCACACCACCACCCCTTATAACATCCATTGGTATCTTGCTGAAGGGAGCTCCAAATGCACAGAGAAAGCAGCTGTTCAGAGGAACTGAGGTCTAAATGCTAAAAGCCTTCTTGTGACAGTGATTGCTGAAGAACATGGGAAGTGACCTCCTGAGGTGCAGAAAAAATGTAGTTGCTTACCAGAAACGGCAAATAATTAAGGAGGAGAGTTAGGGGCCAAGAAAACAAAAATTAAAAATACAAGGATGTTGTAGCATTAACTACCCCAATACTTT
Organism: Ploceus nigricollis; assembly: GCA_013399945.1. NCBI lineage: Eukaryota > Metazoa > Chordata > Aves > Passeriformes > Ploceidae > Ploceus > Ploceus nigricollis. The sequence goes on from VXBC01012946.1 coordinate 61,553, forward strand.
TTGGCTCCTTGCCAATTCCCATCTCTGGCTCATGTGTGTGAAGTATGCTCATAATTCTCTGTGGAGCCTTCATTTCAGAATAGCATGAACCCTGCTGAGTACTCCTGAAGATAATTTTGGTGTGTATTTCACAGTACCCATTTTTATGAGTTGGCAGCCCACCCAGTTTGTAGTCCAACCAATTAGCCAACCCAAAGAGCCTGTATTTGACCTACTGTTGCTTTTCTGACTTTATTATGATGTACCACAATATATGACAGATCTGTTACTGTGTCACTCAGTATACCTATAAGGGTGTATGGATATACACACACACACACTTGGTACAGTAAATGCATCCAAGAGCCTTTATTAGTGATGGAAGTCCTTTCCCAAAACACAAGGATAATAATGAAGAGTATTTGCAAGGAGATCTTTTACTCTCTATGCAGCAGAAATTTTTTAATCAAAATGGTAGTTGCTGCATGAACTGAAGAACTGTGAAACTCTAAAAGAAGTACCACTTTTACTGAAGATAGAAATGCAGAGGGCAGGCATTATACTTGTGAAATAAATTCTCATCACAGACTTATAGTATGAAAGGAAGCAATTTAACGTCTCGGCAACATAAACAATAAATCTTATTGTTAGGATCCAAGGTTGGTTGTGGATGAACACAAAACTTTGTGGTATGGACCAAATTCTAAAGACATACTGCTTACACAGCTGAGAAAAAAATAATTGCTTATGTAAGAAGTGTTTTGCATCCTGGTTGAAGGAGAAGCCTTATTGCTATCATAATAATTACTAATTTTAAAGACAGCATTCCTCTAAAACCACTTTGTACACCTGCAACACCAGGTCCACCTTCCATTAAGATACAATTACACTTACCTGATGCAAACAGACTCAATTTTGTTACCAAACCAAAACAGCTGATATATTTAGCCACTGTTATTTCAATAAGGCCAAGATGATATTGTAGGTCTAACAAGACGTGATATAACTAGACACGGTTTATGCAAATCAAGTAATAACACAAATACTACAGAGATAAAGCGCTTTCAGTGCCCGCTGCACAGTTGCGTGCGTGCTGAAAGACACCTTCTATGTGAGTGACACCGACTCAGAAGCAGGATTTTTTAGCTGTTTACTCCCTCCGCGCTGACCCCGCAGTTCAGCCCGGCTGACCGGGCGCCGCTCCGCAGCCCGAGCGGTGCTCACGGTCGGCTCTCAGGGAACCCCCGCCGCCACGGGCCTCGCGACACCTCCCACCGCGGCCGCCCGACAGCGCGGCCGGGCAGCGCGGCACCGCCGCACAAAGGATCGCCCGGCCCCGCTGAGCCGTCCCGCCCTCGGCCTGCGCGGAGGGCGCGGCGCTGG